>VUQR01034976.1:2907-13383 GCA_015108515.1 Hemichromis elongatus | reverse complement strand
AGCAAAAGATGCAAACTCAGCAGCCTGCGACAAGTGCTTTAAGGTGATACTGTGCAAAGGAGGTAACACCTCGAATCTGATGAAACACCTGGCGACGCATAGCGGTTTTTTAAACCACCGTATAGGATAGCTTGCTGGAAGACCTCACACCAAGCACATCTACTGCGGGTGTGGTGCCCGTTATCGGACCCGGTGTTAGCAACATCCCCCAAAAACCCGAGGAGGAGAGTCCTGGCCCTAGCCCTGCCAGTGTAGCAGAAATAATGACGGATGACGATGGCAGCAGCAGCCGTTCATCCAGTGCTGAACTGGTCATCGGGTGGGCCGATGGTAATTTTTAGTTTTTATGGGCCGATATTTATTTATTTATTTTTTTGTAAGGTATAATTGGTCATGATCGACTCAGTGCTGGACAAATTACACCCGATGAGGTCAAACTTTTGAGATAAAAAGGAACGCGATCTGTCCCGTAATTTAGCTAGAATGAAAAAAAGACAAAAAACTGGGGTTAATTTGCTTTGTCTGTGCTGCTGCCTCTTCTTGTCTAATTCTCTCCCTCTCCCTCTCCTGTTGCTACGTCAACCACGAAACTGATCAATGATCAGCTGATCGGCTTTTCTGTCACAAGTCCCGTCTCTCTTGTTTGTTTATCGCCCACTTTGCGCCAGAAAGAGGAAACTAGCAGATGTCGCGCTAGAAACAACAGCAGCATGCTTAAGCTTGATAAGCTGTTGTTAGAATTTAATATTACTTCCTAGTATCAGCTGATGTTTACTGGAGCCACTAAAAGCTGTTGGTCATGATATCAGTCTGGATACGTGGTGGGAGGGAAACATGAAGATGAAACCAGGAGAAGTTCTTACTGAATCATTAGAGCTGAGCAGGTGATGGAGAAACAGGTTTAGCTTTTAGGTAATATGCATGAGTTGAAGGGAAGTTATGAACTGTTTCTGAGAGACAAATAACACCAGGATCCTTTTCTATAGAGCTGACAGCTGGTAACTGTGCAGGGGCGGATCTAGCAAAGTTTTGCCAGGGGGCCAGGTAGGGCATTAACAGGGAAAGGGGGGCACAAAGAAATATTTTTCTTTATTATTCTCATTTTGAATGTCTAGTTTAAAAAATTATCTGAATCTTAAAACCAAATTTAGCCTTCTGTAGGTTTATTTCGCTCAAACCATGCGGCATCTTTTCATTACTAATACATTAGTCTATTTCTACCAGCCTGTGCCAGAACTGTGCTTACAGATTGGCAGTTTGGAGTCATCCTTCTAACACATGAGCTCCATGCCTATTTTAGAACTGTGTAGATTGTTCAGTTTTTTTATGTGCAAAAAAAAAAAAGATAAAGCTATAAAGTTTTATCTTCATTTCAAATGTATTTAGTGTAGTCAGAAGCTCAAGAAGTTGCTTATTTTGGCAAAATGAGACAGCTAGAGCAAAAAACTTATTTAGTGTACTAAAAGTTATATTTAATGGGCAGATATCAACTTAATAGACATTCTTAAACATTCTTAAACTTCTTTACAGTTTATGTTTCATTTACATGAATTTACAACAGCTAACATTAACAAGCTAATAAGATACAGTTTGCCAACTTAATATATGCTCAAAGGCACCATAAAGCATAAGTCATAAAGAGTCATAGCACAGTCATAAAGTTGACTTTATGACTCCTTCTTATAACTTTAGAGCTAGAATTTACTAACATTGGCTAACATTAGCTTTCTTTTGCTATGGCTGTGCTAAGTCAGCTATAACAAGAAAAATTACATTGAGGAAGCTTCAAAATTCTTTTTTTGGGGGGGGGGGGTTGTTTACATATGAATGAGATTTCAGCTGTAAGAGAATGGCTGTTGTTATTAAAAGGCTCATATTAGAATCATAGAAACACTACAGTGCTCAGACTAAAGGTTTCTTCTCTTTTTTATTTACGGTTTAACAGAATAATAAAGCTACTATAATTCAGTGAATGTGGTAAAGTACAGTGTAGGATATTGTGAAATATACTCTTATCTAGTGTTTACAGATCTAGTTGTGATACAGCATACTGCATTTGATTGCACTTGGATGGAACAATGCCAGCCATTTCCCAGAACAATTTTTTTTCTTAAGAGGGACAATAAAAACTAATTTAATCTACTTCAATTTAAAACTAACTTAAAACAATTACTGTGTCAGAGCTAATAACTTGTTAAGCTGGATACTTTAGGCCTATCCAGCATCTGTAATGGAGAGCCTGGGAACAATTCTACACATATTCTCACTGCCACTCTTAACAGGCATCCTCACCTGCTCTTTGACCGGACAACATGACGAGGTCAACATATTTATAGCTAATGACGACCCCATTGCCATGGGAACTTCCTCTTACTAGTCCTCAGTGATGTCTTCCTACAAGCTACCGTGAGATCAGATTGGATGACTGTGGTGTGGGGCAGAGTGGAGAGCGATGGGAAGGAGCAGAGACATGAGAAATACAGTCGTAGTCAATGTAAAATTCAAGAGGGGAAGTCCAATCTGGCATATTTCTGTCAGTGTATAAGACCTTTTAGGGGATATGCAACATTTTCACTTCATCCATCAACAAAATGAGCATTCATTAAATTTGGATTGCTTTTTCTAAAGAGCATTTAACTGCAAGTCTTTCACTTCATTCAGCAACCTTCATTTAAAACTTTTTAAAGTTTCCAGTCCTTAAGCTCTGCTTTATTCACAACATCTGGTCTGTAGAAGTGCTTGGTAGTCAAACAAATACCAGTGACACCCTTTAGAGCTGCAAAAGGGCGGCTTCTCTCATGCCTTTCATCAACAATCCCCAGTGTTCATCAGTTGTGTCTGGTATGCAGCATATCCAGCCATGGGGCGCAGTGCAACAACCTATAAATAACCTCTTGTTGGATCATTTCAGCTGAAAAGGGGAGGGGAAAGGGTCGTCATATAGAAACTATGAAGTAAGCAAATGTAAGAAAAGCAAAAGTAAACATTTATCATTGATTTTCTCACAAATGTAATATTTTCTTCTTTCTTTTTGGACGGTTTGGCTACTAAAGAGATGATAATTAGTCTAACCCAATAAACTGTAAGAGAAATGGTGATTTATAGTACTAACTGTGTTTGTGCCAGCCAACATATTTAATGACCTCTATAAATGTCTCAGAACGCGATCTCATTTGTGAACTTTCACCCTACCCATTCCTGTCGCTTATTCTCTCTGTCCATGTTTATTAATCACAGCGAGAGTCTGCTGTGCAAGTTCATTTCTAAAGCTCCTAATGAGCCGTGACAGCCCACTGACCACCAAAGACCCCATAAAATATGTGAGTTGAACAGCGCAGAGACAGTGGGGGACACTGGGCCCGGAGCCATGGAGCACTGCCTTGCATTGTTATGTAGTGGTGGGTTGGCTGGCGTCTCGCCCCAGGCCCCGGGCTCTGCAACAGTAGCATCTGTGGATCACTTCCAGAGAGTACAGTAGAGGAAGCGGCAAAGGCTCTGTTAGAGATCAGCAGCTTTCAGTGACCACACACAAATAGGACACAAGTGAGAATATACAGAACAGGAACATGCATTTATCAGGACATGCTTGAAATCGACTGAGGACAAAGAACTGCAATTTAGCAGCACAGAGTAGCTGGAAGTAGCTTCAGTTCTTTGATAATGTGCGCGGTAGCATACACTTGTGGTGGTGACAATGTGAAATCCGAATATCAACATCAGCTGATATGGACCCTGTTTTGCCAAAATATTAGTATTTATAGTTTAAAGCTTTTCCTGGCATATAGTCACAGACACAGTCAGGGGACCTTAGTTATCTTACAAGGGTATCTGGGCTTAGACTTGAAATGGTAAAATGGCCTGTATTTGTATGGCGCTTTACTTAGTCCCTAAGGACCCCAAAGCACTTTACATTTCAGTCATCCACCCATTCACACACACAGGAAATGGTAAGCTACATTGTAGCCATAGCTGCCCTGGGGAACACTGTCAGAGGCGAGGCTGCCGGACACTGGTGCCACTGGGCCCTCTGACCACCACCAGTAAGCAACGGGTGAAGTGTCTTGCCCAAAGACACAACGACTGAGACTGTCGGAGCCGGGGCTTGAACCGGCAACCTTCCAATTACAAGACGAACTGCCAACTCTTTGAGCCACGATCACCCCAATTAAGAGACAGGTTCTCTGGAGAGAAGCTCAGCTACTCAGTTAAGATGGTTCAAGGATCTCATTAAGATGCTTCCTGGACCCAGGACGGAAGAGGGGAGGTCTGGGCATTTTGGCTTAGATTCCTGCCCCCCACAACATGATACAGATGTGAAAATATCCATGACTTAACTTTAAACTGTTCATTTCCAGCAGTTCTGGATCGAGTCTTGGATGCGTCACTGCTTAGAAGCCTGATGGTCATATTTTTATACAAATGATGATTAGATTGCCAAAGAAGAGAACACTGATTAACAGCTGGAATCTTTGAATGAACCATCAACATGGTGGAACAACAGCGGAGCAGATCTCAAGCTGCCATCGTCTAGAGTTGCGTGTCCTGCAAGCATAGCATGCTAATGGAACAAGAGTGTGGTTGCTGGTTGTGTCTCTCCACTTAGATAGTTAGATCAGTATGTTTAGATCACTAATATTATGAGAGGCAGATGCACACATGCTTGGCCTTTTTCCATATCCGTTGCCCTCTTTAGGGTCAATGGCCATTTCTCCCCCCGCAGTTCACATGCAGACACAGAGGGTCTCTCTCTCTCTGTCCCTCCGGTGTGCTGAAGGAACCCTCTGTCTGCTGCGGCAGGGAATAGTGTCCCTTTCACAGCTCTCTGATCAAGTGGCTACAGTTAACGGACACGGGATAAAAGCCACTTCCCTTAAAAAGAGAGTCTACCCACACATGCACTTACTTAGCCTGTTTTATGACAGGATCCTTTCACCCTGGAGGCAGTAGTGCTCTGCCCGGAAGAAGCAGGTGTTAAGCCTAGCTGCTTTGTCCAGCGTGTCCCGCACAACCTGCGATGCATTGTAAGCGCATCGGGCCAAATCTAATACTAATGATCTCCTGTTTCTTTGGATAAACATGGTCATCACAGCAGTGTATTAACAAAACTGGACTATGAGTAAAAGCCAAAAAGGCATTTCATGTCAATATAGCAGCTTGGTGCCACTATGAAGGAAAGAAAGAAAATCAAATTTGATCAGATCACCAAAGTATTGAAAAAAAAAAACAATTAAGCTGGCATTAAAAGAAGATTACCACACACCACAGTAAAACAAAAGCACCCATAAAAAAAGACAGAACAAATGCAGGCTGAATTCTATATACTGGCTTATACTGTAAGATTAGAACAGCAAAACATAAGAGCTATTAACAGCACAGCAGCCTTTCCTGCTACAATTTGTTCATGCCTTTGTGTATGAGGCAATAATGAAATAAAAATACCTCTAAACATTAAACATCATGAAAAATCAAGTCCTTTGTGCAGTAAATTAAAGTATCAAAGCGCAACTCAGCATTAGAAGTTTAAAAGTTCAACAACCTGCATTTGCTGCTGAACTGGTAGCATACATTTAGAAAATGTAAAAATATTGTTCAATACAATCCAACATGGATTTTGTTTTCTTTTAACATGAGGCACACAAAGATTATATTAAAGGCTCATTTAAAGATGTGTCACTAGAAAATTGAGATGAATTACATGTTTCTTAGGTATTGACATCAGACTTAAAGAAACAGTGGCAGTCAAGCTCTGATATTTTAGCCAGCTAAGCCTAGGTAAGCTAAGTAGACATCTGTATGAGCCAGTTAGCTGCTATTTCTATTAACCGTCTTTACTTGCTAATTTCCTGTGCTACATAGAGGTAAACAAAGAGCAACATCTAGCTATTTAATTCAGAGCTACTCATGAGAGACAGGATATTTTAAAAAGCATGCATGATGTAGCAAAAAATGTATTCCTTCCTTTTGGTTTGTAGAGCAAACATAAGGTAGATAGTTAGGTGGGTATTTTTGTTGCTAAGAATAGTTCTAGCAGAAAAATAGATGTGAAAAAGATGAATGTGTTAAAGACAATCCAATGTCTTCTAATATGACATTAAATAAATGTATTAAAAAAGCCAACTCATTTACCTAATGGCACAATTGCACACATAGGAAAAAAATAGGACAAAAATCACTTTTTCCCCGTCAACGACTGATTGAGAGTAGTTGTGGTGATCACTTTGGATTGGTGGGAGGCAACCTGTCTCAAATCTCATTCACATAGTCTGTCTGAGGTTTGTAAACACCCGCCTTCTAATTCATAAACACAGATGATTGTCCACATGTTGCAATCAATCTCAGTCACTCTGTACCAGAGAGTCCGTGTCATCTGCAATGGAGAAGCAACTTTGTCAAGCACCTTTATCATTTTACAGTTAAATTGTAGCAACACAAAGCAGTTACATTTGGGGGGAACTCTGGACTCTGAGTGCAATTAGAATTTTTATGATTTATCACAACTAATCAAATTATTTTCACTGTTTTAATGTAAATTCCAACTTGACCCCATTCGGTCACAAACTTGTGGCATAGTGACGCCGTCTTCTTGCCTTTTGGAAGTCATTTTAAAGATGTCATCTGACTGCAAGCAGTTGCAGACCTGGTGTTCATCTTTGAATCAATCTTTGTTCGTTGCACACAACCAGGATAATTTTGATTGTGCTGCAGTCTAATGTTTTCCACAGTGTAACTGTAGCATAGATGTAATCCAGCAATTACAAATGTTTGTGTTGCTTTTTATTGTCATTACTAGTAAAATGTATGCTGTGCAAAAGGTCTTTTGACCAATAGTTGTGGTTGTAGTAGCAATCATGTTGAATTTGTTTGAATATTCATTTTACCATGTTCATAATGAAATAAATTAGACTTATCTTATGAGAACAATATAAAAGAGGAAACTGACAGCACCTCAAATATCTCCAAAAAGCATGAGAAGGAGAAAATTAGTCTATTTCAACACTTTGATGTATAATTGATTTTCATCTATTTTTCACACCCTGCTCATTGGAAATTCTTATAAATTGATCTATATTGTCACACACTGTGCAAAATGTTTACATGTCAGCTTCTGATGAGAGAGAGTGACATTTCCATTGTATGGTGTAACTGGTTCCTCTGTGCATTCAACAAAGTCTTTGACCTTTTGACGTGGACTAGGTGGGAGAGAGGGGCAACTAGTGCTGTCACAGACATATGTCAGACTGGAACCGATGGTGCTGCAATTCTTCAGTTCAACATTCAACAGGCAGAAGGATCAAAGAACAGTCAAAAGGAAGCAGGGGGTCTATGGGCTCAGCGAGAGGGAGGGAGAGAAAGAGAGACAAGACAGAGAGTGATTGACAATAGCAGCTGAGACTCAATTTTAACTTTAATCGGGGAGCAGCAAACAGCTGTGGGACCTAAGTGGCTCTGGAGGGCAGTAAATCATGGCTTCTTAATAACTATGTCTGCTATAAATCTCAAAGTAGATATTTGATTATAGTTTAAGAAATACACAGCCTCCACAATCCCGTCTATCTCAAGAGGTACACTTTGAACTAAAACTGAAACTGGACCATATAGTTAAATGAGGATAATAACAGTGAGAAGTGTGTGCTTTCATTGTCCCGTGTGTGAGAGAGAGTGTGTTAAGTGGCCGGTGGTCAGATCCTTAGAAGGAGCTTCTGCTGAAAGGGCTGTACCACAACAGCGTGGACAGCAGCCAATAAATTCTGCCACAATTACAGACCTCAAGTCTCTGGCCTCCATAGGAGAGTCAGTCAGTCGGTCATACAGAATGAGAATGACAACATGAGAAAAAGTCAGCGAAGGATGATAAAACAAAAACTGCACTAAAACCATCTTCAGTTAGGCTGACCACCTCTCATCTGCAGCTTATATATAACGTAGGGCATATATTATTGACTGCTATTACATTTTTGTTTAGCTTTCCAAGTACGGAACTAGTCCTTAAAAATCAAGAAAATCTAAAGTAAATACCAGAACTCAAGCAGTGTATATATATGACACAGGCTAGCAAAATGACGTAAACAGTAATTAAAATTTAAGGATTTCAATCTGTCTAACAGTGTTATGTATCTGTGACTCTGACCAGGCTCTACCGATGAATGTGCCACAGCTGTGTTTTCAAGTGACAAAAATGTATTCCTAGTGATGCATGGATGGCTCTTGCTTGCTCAGAAGCAAAACAAATCATGTTTTTTCATGCTTTTCCAACTTTCCAACTAAAGCACAATGACGTCGCGGCTGATGTAACATTCGAGTTCCAAGGTATGAATTCTGGGTCTTTCCCCTTGCAAAGAGGAAGTGTTCCTGTATGGGCCACTTCAGGCTGGTTTTAAAGTACATTAAAGCCCATACACTCCATTGTTCAAATGCCTAACCTGATAGATTTAAAAAGCATTTCTACATTGTGGTGCAAAGCACAGTTTGAGCCTCTATTAATATTTTCCTCCATATAACAACTGTAAAGTGTATGAAAATTTCCATAACTCATCTTTTTGAACACTGTTCAGGCTGTAAAGTTATTGTAAATTTGTTGGTGGACCGGTGTGCTGAGAGTAGCAGGTGTAGCCAGTCAATGTGTGCTAGGCCTCATTCCCACAAACTCGAGTCAGTGAACTCGACCTCTCAGCATTGCATTTGCTGTTGGCGGCTTCTGGAGCATTTTAATACAATTATCTAAAAAAAATAATACGACGTGTGAGGTACAGCCAAGCCAAGAAGTTACTAAAATTTCGCTCATCATAATGTATTTTTTAATGTATAATGTATCTTCGTTATTACAAGTGTTCACGATAAGGACAAAGTACCAGACTAACCATTGAAACTCGTGATAAGAAGCTCCTGGCACACAGGTTTTGAGCTGATGTTAACACCAGAAAAAACTCAGAACTCTGCAGGTACGAAGTTCTGGTAACTTTTATGTATTGTGCACATACTGCTGCTGTGGTTCATAAACACTCTATTCCCTCAAAGATTTCCAGAGACTGGCTTATTGAAATGGTGACATCCCATTACAGTATAACACTGGAATTCAGTGAGCTTTTTAGAACAACCCATCCTTTCACAAATGTTTGTCTAGATCAAATGCATGATTTTATATCCCTGTGGTAAGGGCAACACCTGAATTCAAAGATGTGTGTGGCCCAATATGGTTGTCTATAAAGTGTATGTACGTAATGCAGTTAATGGCCTGCAGTTTTTTCATCCACATGTAGTAATTCTTAGCTAAAAAAAAAATTCAATTCAATTCAATGAAAAATTGAATACTGAGAATAAAAACACACAGGCAATGGAAACACCCAAAACCGAGGCTTCAAAATTCAGAGTCCAGAAGTGAATAGATCTATCTGTTATACAGTCACAGTATACAGTAAATGTCTCCAAAGCTTAAAGAGAAACAAGACCTTTGCTAGGCTGAGCTGCTACTCCTTAATGACAAGAGAAAGAAAGAAGAATTGATTCTATAGCAGTCTTGCATTAATATTTTATATTAAATACACAGGATCTATTCCATTTGTTTCATAAGCTATTACCATACTAAAGACTGAAAATAATGGCAAAAACTGACCAAAAAAGTCATTTGCATTCTGTCAACAAACAGACAAAGGAAGTTTAAATAGCATCCCTGTGCCAGCCGAGGGTCTCATTTCAGACCAGCCATATGCTCGGGTGAAGCATCACGTCATCAAGGACATGCTAGTACGCTCATTGTGTGGCAGAATTCTAAGCAGGCAGCAATGGGACGTGCATGTGTATTCATTTGTTTGCGGATGGCCTGCATACATTACCACCTACGGCTTGTATAACCACATCGCTACTCAAAGTTGCACGCACGCACACACACACACACACACACACACACAGACATAACTGCCTCTTCTTTCACGGCACTCAATAGCCTGAGAAAAAAGTCCTTTGTCGTCCTTCGTTGTCGTGACGACGTGCCTGGACCCGGTGAATAGAGAGTGGAGGTCCAGCTCTCCCAGTCTGTGGGCATTTTAATCAGCTTGTCACACTGTCTGTGGACTAAGAACACTTGAGCTCTCCTCTGCTCTTCTTATAGCCAGAGCTGGTTCTTATTAGGTTTTTTTCCACCATTATTTTATTATTCAGAGTCTCTGGTCAACATCAGCCCTGATTTTCAGCTGGATTATTGAATTTCAGAAGAAAGTGCCACATGTA
This sequence comes from Hemichromis elongatus, assembly GCA_015108515.1. Lineage (NCBI taxonomy): Eukaryota > Metazoa > Chordata > Actinopteri > Cichliformes > Cichlidae > Hemichromis > Hemichromis elongatus. The sequence goes on along the minus strand of VUQR01034976.1, from coordinate 3,159 downwards.
GCCACGAGACCAATAGTAGTTAATACGCCTGGCCTGAAACCAGAGGATCTGCCCTGCTTTGTGCCAAACCTTCAGTTTAATAAGCTTTATGATTATGAAACATGTAGTGTCTTCTCAGATGCGACCCAGAAGAAGCTGAAAGTAACCCTCTTCTATTCCCAGAGGAACTTATTGCTGGATCTTTGAGTTTGAAAGAAAGACCCATGAACATGATCTGTTTTATTCATGCAGCTCATGACCCCTAGCCAACCC
>VUQR01034974.1:51036-62990 GCA_015108515.1 Hemichromis elongatus | reverse complement strand
ACATGGTTCCAAAGTACTTCTAAAGTACTAGTATTTCAATCACCAATACTGGAACTTAGTGTTCTTGAACAAGTTCTTAGTACAAAACGATAAAAACACCCCACCCGACCCCCCACCACCCACACACACACACACACACACACACAGACACACAGACACACAAACAAAAACATTTTCCACCACTATTTAGCAATTTAACAAGATAAACTGAATCAGATTAAAAAATACCATTCGTGCTGCTTGTCTGCGCTCTATTTGGACGTCTTCACCTCTCTGCACACCTTCCTGGCGAAAGAATTGTAAAATATTATTACTTCTATAGTTGAATAAATATCTACTATATCACCAAAAATTATTTACTATTAGCTGACAGTGACAGGTGGTGGAGGTATTTTTCAAACCATTCCTTTAAGTAAAGAAGTAATAAAACACCACGAAAACACCTCACTAGATATAAAACTGTATTACTGGAAAGTTGTACATAAAATATCAAATGTGAAAATAATTATTTAGCTGAAAAAAATGATCCTTGTCAGTCTTAAATGTATTAATATTACTGCTTTATGTTATAGCAAATTTTAAATATAAACGATATCAAAATATATTAATAACAAAAAACATTAGCTGAATTAAAAGGTGTGTGTGTGTGATATGGTTAACTGTGAGTGTCTACAGCGGGACAGTCATGCTAATAATTAAAAACAATAGTTCGATGTTGGCAAAACAGTTGGTTAAACCTACATTTAGTCAGCCACGTGATTTATTATAGATGCTAATCTGAAAGTGCTGCTGAGCTTGCACCTGGTCAACTCGCCTGTTTTATTATCATCATGTTCAGAGACGCTGTCCTCTCTGCATCATTGTCGGAGCTTTTCTTGATAATGTACTCAAGGAGTTATTCACAGCTTTTTCATACTTCATTTTCTTACGATGCTAGATGCTAATGCTAGCTGTGTTTTTTTACTCAAAGTGCAAATTATAACTGATTTCATGCACCTCACACACTGATCTTCCACTCGTGAAAGAACAGAGGTTTATCCACAATGGCCAAACTACGGAAGAGGATTAGGGCCACTGAAAAAAAAATGGGCACATCTTCTTTTTTTTTTCTTTACCAGAATTCTGAGTAAAAAATTCTGAATTCTGTCCTTTTTACTCAGAAATCGGACTTTGATCTCAGAATTCTAAAAAAAAGGTAAAAATTCTGATTGAATTTTTTTTTCAGTGGCCCTAATCCTCTTCCATACCAAACCAACAGAAACAACATGATTTTTCAGCTTGTCCAGCTCAAGTCATTGCCTAGGGAAATGGACTCGCCTGTAACACAGAGACGGCTAAATTTTCTTATGTGCATGAAACGAGCAGAGCTTTCAAAAATAGTGAACTGACAAGATGGCAGTAATGTAAAGGATGGATCCAAACAGGCGAGGAGCTTTGTGGCAGCACTGTGTGAGATAGAAGCAGAGAGATTGCTTTATTTTGATGAAATCTAATTTATTTCTATCTTTAGATTTTACTTGCCTTCCTTATCCTTACAGGAGACCACAGCCACAAACCCAAACAAAAGGTCTAGTTTAGTGACTCAAAGTGTCTACCATACCTGTCAGTCAGTCAGCAGGCAGACAGTAAGCAGAAAAGCCCCTAACTTTAATAAAGTTTAATAAAATTTTAATTGGTATGCCATAGAGATAACAAAACCATTTTGTTTTTATTCTTACATGCACCTACATGATCTCACATGTAGATACAATCAAGGACATCAGTAAAGTTTTTACACACACACATAAAGATATACCGTTACATGACTTTAACTTCAAAATATAGCTTGACAAAACCCATGCTTAAATCATATTCCTTGCTTTTCAAAGATGGCTCTATAAATTCTCTGTAGGTTATATAGGTCTCTATAGTGTTCATGTGTTTCTTTTATCTCTTTATTTAATCATTTGTAATAGTGTCATTTCAGTTATTACAATATACGTAATATAGTATAGTATGACAATGTCTAAGCTGACAGGCAGGAGAAAAAAACTGCTAATGGCCCTACTGATTTAAATTTTTCTCAGTATCAAAAATCTTCAGTTTATGCAATGTTTGAATCCAGGACCTTTATAAGGGTGTCTTTGGACTGACTTGTTTTGCATGGTGGAGCAGAAGTGAGTGATTTAGGTCACATGCAAATGTCTTGCTTGTAATATTTTCAGCATGCGTTGATCCATCTGGAGCTTGCAGCAAAATAATAAGCACAAGCCTGGCTAGCATGTGCCGACATTCAAAAGGCGGCAAAGACATGCTCAAAAGCTAAAGGCAAGAGAGGCTTAACAGAACTAGGTTAAAACATTTTCCTCCTCTTGAATTTGTAAATCAATGAACAGTGATTAATGATCAACCATAGATTCGGACCTATCACTTGTTGATGTTTGTCTAAAGAGCATGTTGAACTCAGTAAACCTTCATGTAATTGTTCACAAATGCTACAATGTGGCCTATTTTCATAGAACACTGTTTTGTTCGGTGGCGAGAGCTGCAGGGAATGATGTCTGCGCACCCTGTGTTGCAACAAAAATTAATTAAACACGACTTTGGGTCGTGATCACACATGTCATGTTAGATTTCAGTGCGAGAATCCCCACGCTGAGCGCAAAGCCTCATCTAATTATGGAAAGGTTGTCAAGGCGTTGGCGCTCCTGCTTGGTATCTGCGCGTGGTACCCGCCCGAGAAACAACAGGCTGTCGGAAACCTGCGCCCACCACTGCCTCTCAGGCTAAAACCTGTGCGACGTGCAGGCCTCACGAACTGTCTGCGAAACAGCGACGTCTCTCCAAATTACTCACAGAATCACTCACAAGGATGGCTGAACGGTAGGGAGCTGCTGAGCAGAGGTTCCTTGATAATGGTCCTCATTCAGTCTACCACCAGCTAGGCAGGGCACCGAATTTGCTGAGAAAATAAAAGTGGGTTTTAGTAGCAACTTGTGTTGACTTACATCACAAAAAGGGTTGTTTTTGTCGTGACTGCAGGAGGTTAATTCAGTTTTAGCTATTAAACTAAAGCCGAGTGTGCCATTCTGTTGCATACTGTCCACACATCAAGATGCAGATTTCTGTCACTACATTTCTTTTGTGTCACAGTCACAGGTAGGAAACTTTGATATTTGTTGAAGAAGTTTAGCGTTGTTGTGAAGATAAACACAAAGTTATAGCAAATGAAGAATTTTATTTTCATTTTGTTGGGATCTTTTGTGCAGTGATCCTTTCACACGCTGAGCAAGGTTAATTCAAAAGGACATAGAAAAGCTGCATGTTGGTTGCGTCCTGTTCTTATTTAGCGGTTGTACTCCACAATCAATACATTTCAATTTTTAATGCAGCCACCTTTATTGAGAAAGAACAAAAAGTGGCATAGTGGTGCAAACAGAATCCTTGAAGTGTAAACTGCTGTCCAGATGACGACAGCGCTGCTTTAGAATTCGCATAGCAGATGTTGCTGGCTGATACACAAACGGGTTACACAAACAGGTTTTAAAAACCTTCTTCTAAATACTTTATTTTCTTGCCAAGGCTTGTAAGTCTGTGAATGACTTGGAGTTTTATACAATGTTCTTCCAGATACATCAAGTTTTGGAGATAGAAAAAGATGCCCAGAGAATTTTTTTCCTTCTGTATCCACTTTAAGCTGTGAGGCCCAAAAAGTAAATATCATGCAGTGTCGTTAGGTCAACCTACCAAATCATTCAATTATTTTCTAATTTTTTTTAATGAAATCATCTAAACCTTAAAAGTTACAGCCGATAGAGAGGTGATGACACACAAAACACAGCTTCTGTTATTTGATATATATTTACTTAGAAAAATCTTTTAATTCTATGGTAAAGTACTCAAACTTTATTTTTATAAGACAGACAAATGTTTATCATAATCAATAAGATATTAAGTCATGTAATCATCATCTCCACCACTGCCGTAGAGTCGGAGCAATGAAGGAATCTTCTCATTCTTTTTCGATATAAGTGGTGAAAATCAAGTCATGGAGGACTTCGTTTTTTGCAGGGTATTACTACACGTATAGTAGTCATTATCTCCATGCATTAGCTATACAAGTTACAGTAGATATAAGTGGAACTGACAGTAGAGAAGGTGTTGCTTGGTTGGAAAGATAAAAGATGCACTGTGGTTACATTTAAGGCCTTTTATCGAGCTCTCCTTGAACAATGAATAAAAGCGCCCTCTGCTGGTAACACTTTACCTGAGGTGGAACATTTAAAAAACAAGGCATATAAACACAGATTAGTAAAGGCTGGTGTAAAAGCCCTGGGGACTAAAAATTGTCTTTATCTTAGACCATAGAGGATCTGAATGACCTCCACTGCCGAGTCACTGTTTCACAGCATCAGGCATTAACAGAGAACACCTGAAAACTCACACAAAAACTCTTTATATTGTCATTAAAGTCCAAGGCTGACTGAACTGTTGAGACAAATTCAAACAAATAGGAGAAACCACACATCCTGTGAGGAATGAAAGTTATTCTGACCAGTTGTGCGGCCTGGTGGATGTGCAGATGGGGGAGGTTGTTTGGATAAATTGTCAGACAGGCGAGTGGGAGGATGGGTAGACAGAGGGCAACTTTCCCCTGGGGGTCTTTACTGATTGGCACTGATCAAAAGGTCTTAGCAAGGTGCCATTTAACACGAGACTGTAAACAAGGTCAAAAGGATGTTGGGTTACAGCTGCCTGTTACCCAGCCTGTGACCAGCAAGGTGCTAAAGAGGGCTGCAGGGTGAAGCAGAAAATGGAAAGATTTCACAGCAGCCTGAGCAAAGGAGCACAAACAGAATAATTTAAGTTTAAACTAAATAAATATATTTATTCCAACAGCTATAAAATCTCAATGTGTCTATGAAAATGTGGAAATCAATTAATTACCTCAAAGTAAGAAAGAACTGTTAATTCTGATAGCTTAAATTCACCTTAAAGAATGGTTGTAGCTGCATAAAGTAAAATAGTTCAAATGGTTCACTGTACCCAAACTTATCTTAGAAAATTGAAAATGGCTAAAATTTAACAATATAAAATGAAAACAGTTCAAATGTTTAACAGTAGGTAAAAGTATTTGTTAAAAATGCTTAAAGATACATAAAAGTAATGAAAACAGCATGAATAAGCTGTGGCAATTGAGATACTAAAACACTAGCTATAGGCTAAATAGTTAAATAACTAAAGGATAGCTAAGATAATTATTTAACCTTAAAAAGGAGGAAAAGTTATCTAAATGCTGATACTGGGTCGTTATCAATAAAGAGATGATGTAATGAAATCAAAAACTGAAACGATAGACCTAACTAGAAGAATACATTTTAACATGACTTTAAAGATAGAGGGTTTGTGCTTCAACAATAAAAAAGGGTGATTTTCAGTTCTGTTAACATTTGTTATTTTGCACATAACTCGTCGAATTACTGGTGCGTTTTGTTTGCGCCGTTCAAAGGTTTAATTATATCCTCAAAGTTTTTAACCAACTTAAAATTTCCATATTGTGCTTTTATGCTCGTGAAGACAAATCTTCAGCAAAATAAGCAGCCAGCAGCACCACTGTTCAACACTGACACCTTTGAACTGCATCAGGAACAGGATTTACTTTCCCTTAATAACACATTAATGGCTGTTTAATAAGGAGGTCAAGGGAAGTAGCAGAGGGGTTGGCTGAAATTGTGGACTAATTTGCATATTGACAGACCTGCACATACAAAGGAGTGCATCTAAGCCTTTTTAGGGCATGGAGAGAGAACTTTTTGTGGAAAATCTAAGCAAATAAGTAATTTAACTAAAGAAATAAGCGGTTTAACCAATTTTGAAAGAGGGACTTTAAATCCTTCCCATGTCTTTGTAGTGTCCTTTAAAGTAGCTATATCAAAGATCTTCTAGTAGCAACCTCAGAAAAACGTTTGGTCAGTTATTTTGAAGCACTGACTTCATTTGTCCTAAATTAAGGTTTCAAAATGTTTTTCCCCCTTGGAAGATATACGTTTTTTATTACTTGATTTTGTGAAATTCTTCGCTAGTTAAACTCTGAGTTTGTTTGTGCCACAACTCTCTCTTAGACTGTCTGGATATAAGAAGCTATAATCCTTTTATTTGCCTACAAACCAAACACAGCCCAAGGAAAGTCAATTATGTGTTAGTTTTATAGCTCCTGGGGCTTGCACAGCCACAACTAATAACTGGATGGTGTTGACATTGAGACATATTGATCCTCATATTGGTCAGAGCAGTGGTTGCCCAAGGCGGATTTGGGGATTTGGGGATTTTTAAATGAAGGCTGGAACAGTAAAAGTATGAGGGGGAAAAAAAAAAAAAAGACGTGTCTCTCACATTTTTGCCCCGGGTGGGACGCTGAACACTGGATGCTGACTGGTCTGGTTGTTCCTTTATTGATTTCAGATGGGGGTGGGCAGTGGGCTAATCAAGGCCTCTGGTACTGACTGTCTGGCAAGTGTTTGATTAAATAATTCATGTAAAATCCTCCTCAATTTAATTCAAAAGGCACTAGAAGCACAATGAGTCACCGCTGGACAATAAAACATTTAGATTCACCAACTGCTTTGAATTTGGCTTTCTTTCATACATGTGTGCCTCTTTTTTCTAGGTTACACAGTTTGTGAATGCATTTCTTTGTTTGAATATGCGCCAATTAAGTTTTCAGTTCAATTCAAATTATTAAAAACATACATATAGAAAGGTGACTCTTAAGGCAAGATGTATATATGGTGCCTGTTGCACTGCAATGACACAAGGTGGCCTCTAGAGAGAGGCAGAGCACCATTTCATTCAGTGACCGGATCTTTTACACAACGACTCTCTACAAAACTCAGTGAAGGTTTTATTCAATCAGTTTCAATCCATATTTGCCCTTTTGTCAGTATAAATGTGATCATCTGATCATCGGACATGGAAAATATTAATCAAACAATGTTTATTTGACAAAGTTTTTTTTTTTATTTCTGCTGGTACAGTCATAATGCAACATCATGTTACAGTACAATTAAAAGTAACCTGTGAAGGACTTTCTTCAGATTATTGTTAAATGATGCCTTTGGTACAACACTTCATGACTTCTTTGTCTTCCAGTGCTTTTCAAAACATTCCAGTGCTTTTCAATATTTATGTGTTGTCTTCACTTAAATCACAGTAATGCATATCAATAAGAAAATTCTAAAAAGAGCTTGATGATGATAGTGCACATCAAGGGGTCACATCGCCCAGTCCCTATGTCCAGTGCATCAAAGTTTGCATGACTGCACAGTCATGCTGTCCTCAGGCCAGCGGTACGAGTCAACAACAAAGTCATCATAGTCAGAGCTGTAGGACAGTGAGTGTATATATGCTCCTTTGTCGGACGGTTCAGGGCGAAGTGTGGCCATGTTGTGCTTGTAGGCAAACTCCATGATCTGTAACACACAGGTTTTCATTGTTTCATATAACTGGACCCAGATCGGACAAGATGTGTCTCCTGCACTGCGTGCATCTGCTGAGCTCTCACCTTGACAGCCAGTTTGAAAGAGACATTCCTGATGGTGCTGAGAGGAGGATATAGTCTTCCTTCTGCCAGGTCCTCCTCAGTCACCAGCTGAGCAAGAGCCTGTTTCAAAGCAAACAAAAAGCAGGCATTCACAGAGACCACAACAAACTGAAAAGGATGCATATAAACTATAGACTGTGTATGTGAATGTTTTACCTCTGCTGCAGTGAGGAATATTTCCTCAGTAATGTGCGGTATTGAGCAGGCAGTGATGCCCAAACCCACACTTGGGAAGATGTAGGCATTGTTTCCCTGACCAGGGTAGAAGGTCCTCCCATCAGGCAGTGTCACGGGATCAAATGGACTACCACTGGCAAAAATGCCACGCCCCTGCATCACAGGAAAGTATTTATAAAGTATTTACAATGTCTGTTTTTATTAGGGATGATCAAAAAATCCTTTAAATTGATGTGCATTGGGATGCACACACCTCTGTGAATGTATAGCACTGTTCAGCAGTACATTCAGCTTTGCTGGTTGGGTTGCTGAGAGCAAAGATGATGGGGCGTTCATTGAACGAGGCCATGTCCCTGATGATCTGCTCAGAGAAGGCTCCAGCAACAGCTGCCACACCTGGGACAGAAAGCCATTAATGTGCTGTTTATTCCATTTGGCACTTTTTTTTTTGAGGATTTTCTAATTTTTAGTTGTTTTAGTAACTTTCTTTAGTCTTCATTTTAAGTATACACAAAAGGACCTTACATTCTCACTGTAGTCTACAAATGCATTGGTGACAGATAACATTATACCATGTTTTACCTATGATAGCTGTAGGTTTCAGTTCCCGCACTACATCCTCCAGTTTCTTCATCTTTGAGTGCTCATGTGCAAATCTCTCTTTCTCATGAGTCAGGTGGTCCCGACCCTAAGAAGGAAAATTCAAGGTATTCAGTTATTAGTAAAAACATCAGACAACATTTATAACACATGTTTGCAGGTTAAGTAAGGTACCTTGACAATTAGACCTTTGGAATCAACCATCCAGATCTTTCTCATGCACTCCTCCTTGGAGAGCCCCTCCTTCACCATGGCCATGGTGATCAGATCAGCAATCCCCATCGCTGCCTGTGAGCAGACAGAAAGGATAACAGTAGGATGGTGGGAGCTGCTTTGGCAGATTTAGTTTCACATGACTAATCCTGCTGCAAAATCGTACCAACCTCACAAAACAATATTAAACCATAATGTCTTCTTTCTTAAAAAGCGCTGCTAACTGTGGTGAAGAGGACTGAGAACAGTCTTGATTAATGGTAATTAAATCACTGTACTTTTTACTAGTCAGTTTGCTGGTGCTCTCTTTTTACAACAGAATTAGGTAGTTTCTGTCAGCAAGTCTCTTCTTCAGAATGGATTTTGCACCCACCTCTCCTGCCCCTTGGAACACGATGGTATGGTCTCGCATTTTGCTTTTGGTGATACGAAGGGCAGCCAGTAGTCCTGCTACTGCTACTGCTGCAGTACCTGCAGATTATGACAGAGAAACTTCAGCGCTTGGAGATAATGCTACTCTGGGTTTTTTCTTACCACGACTCTTTCAGTTTTACATTCCGTGTGATAGAAACATGATTCCATAACCAAGTGAGACACATGGGATAAGAAACAATGCGATCCTGTCACATGATCACATCATGTGTCATCCAATCTTAGCTGAATGATAACTAAACATGAACTTTTGCAGGACACCAAAGTGGTATAGAGTCCAGATCTTGAGAGGTGAAGTGTGCATTTAACTCTCTCGGGACACTGCATCATTTTGACTGCAAATCCGAGCAAGTAACAAGACACTCAACATAAGTCAGCAGAGGCATGTTTGAGGGTAGACTGCTAACCTGCTGCTCAGAGACCAGGAGAACTCTGCTTGAGATTTTCAGAGTTAGTCTTATCAGGACTCAGCTTATCTAAAAGACCTTATAGTACCAGGCCCTCTTCTGTGGAAGCAGCTCCCAGTTTGGATATGGGAGAGAGACACCCTCTCTACTTTTCAGCTTACGCTTAAAACTTTCCTTTTAAACCTAAACTTCAAATTAGGGCTGTATCGGGTAACTGTGAACCCTAACATAGTTACACTGCTATAGGCCTAGGCTGAGGCTTAGTTCTACTTCACTAACCTCTTTTCACTGTCATTGTATTTGTACATCACTCTGCATTTAATCATTAGTTATTATTAATCTCTGGCTCTCTTCCACAGGGTCTCTTTTGTTCTGTCCCTTTCTACTCACCCCCAACTGGTAGCAGAAGATAGTTGCCCCTCCTTGAGCCTGGTTCTGCTGCTGGTTTCTTCCTGTTAAAAGGGAGTTTTTCCTTGCCACTGTCACCAAGTGCTTGCTCATGAGGGGCCATCTGATTGTTGAGGTTTTCTCTGTATTATTGTGTACTGTAATGTATACTGAGTTTTTACTTTACATTATAAAGCACCTTGAGGTGGCTACTGTTGGGATTCTGCACTATAGCAATAAGATAAAATTGAATTGAAATTGAATTAAATTTTTTGTTTAAGCATACATTACAGAATCCAAAGAGGCTGTAGAGCAGAATGTGAGTATATATTCCAGGACTGAATTTCATCAGTGCTGCTTGTTTTTATTTATATTGTCTTATTTTATTTTATTTTTACTGTATTCAGTATAAAACCTGAAGTTAAAATAGAAGTTTACTATCCTTATAAAGTCTGACTGTGTTTCATGTGCAATTAGCCTACGCTCAGTGATGTAAAAGTAGAGACTGTGACTCTGAAATAACATTCCCTCAGCAGTAAAAGTGTACCTACAGCTAAAAAACTATCCACTCAAGTGTTTTTTAGTCTTCCTAGGGCCAGTTATTAAGGATGCTAATGAAAAAGTCACAGGGAGAACTTTTTGAAAGTTAAATAAATACAAGAGGTGATTGGCAGTTTAGTTTTGACATTTGGTGTTTTTCCTCAGCTTTTTTTCAGTTGTTCTGACTCGTTTATCCGTCCATGTGTGCGTTACTGTCTGCTGAGTTACCTTGGATGTCATCGTTGAATGTGCAGTACTTGTTGCGGTACTTGCTCAACAGGCGGAAAGCATTCACATTGGCAAAATCTTCAAACTGAATCAGGCAGTCCATTCCATACCTGTGAACACAATAGTTGCATTACATCAGGCTGAACCAACAGGATGAAAAGGAGCAGGGGAAGGAGAATCGCTATCCTAACATCTCAAATTCAGCCCACAGGTGAAGAGAGAGCATTTTTTTCACTCTAGAGGGAGATGCTTTGCAACAGAACTGCTGGCTTCTTGGTGCACAAAGTTAACAACTGATTGAATTCAAGGTCTCAGCTTACAGAAGAGCACCACTTTTGCAAAATTTACAACAGCTGGTCACAATGAGCTTGAGTGAGCGAGGTCAAAAATCCAATAAAAGTGGCCAAAAAGGTCAGATCGGAGCAAAAGAACACTGAGCCGTGTTGGACTCAGACCACCTATCCCATGCAATCAACACTGTAGCCGGTGCTTATGAACTTCTACAAAAAACTTTATACAACCAACCAAACATCAGCCCAGGATTTGACGTCTGTAAACAAGATGTAGCAGCCAAATGGAAGTTTCCATGTCTTTTAACTGGTTCAGGGATTTCCTGATTTTTGGAGAGCAGCTCTGTGTTTTCGACAGATAAAGGTTTGCAGATGTAGGAGAAGGAAAGCTTGACCTGGTCTTTGTTATCAGCATACTTGAGTTTGGATTGTTTTTAGGCTTTACCCTTATTGCAGTCTTCGACACTTTGAATTATTTTTATGTTAAGTTTTTGATTTTTGCTTATAGTTCATTATTGCCATCTGTTATTTGAGTTCTGAGCCTCTTTAGTTTTGTATAGTTTAATTAGTTTAGTTGAATTAGTTTTAAAGTTCTTGGTTAGCATTAAGCTTCAGTTCCTAACCCAGCCATGAGGGGCTACAAGCCAGTGTAGCCTGCAGCAGTATTGGGCCCAGGCCTGGACCAATGTAGAGGGTTGCCTCAGGAAGGGCATCCACGCTAAAATCTTTACCAAAGCAGACATGCTCTGGCTAACAATGACCACCACCGGTGCTGCTGACAAGCGGACGAGTCGCTTTGGTGACCCCTAAAGGGAACAGGCAAAATAAGAAGTATTAAGCTTCAATTGTTATTCTGAGTTTCCTCTGTGTTTATAAGTAAACAAACTAAGCGAATGATGCTGCATTCAAGGCTGAACTTTAGTGACAGCTTTAGATGATCCAGCTAGTGTTAAAAAGTCCGTACATGCTCAACAATATAGCTCTGTAATCAAGAAACATGAACTTGTCTGACTTTGCAAGAAAGAGCTGTCACAATTGGGTTTTTTTTTCTTTTTCTTTTTCCTTTTTTTTTTTTTTTTTAACATTTTATGTAAAATACAG
>VUQR01034974.1:38046-51016 GCA_015108515.1 Hemichromis elongatus | reverse complement strand
TAATTTACACGAAATTATGCTCTCTTTAAAAAAAAGGGAGAGAGCATCTGTCATCCAAAAAAACTTCAGACTCCTTGGGCAATAAGCCCACCAAATCTGAGTTAAAATGCATGAATGGATGTCAATAAAAAGTGATAAATAAAAACCCACCCACATGCCTATACACAGATTCCTGAATTTTTAAATGAGATGGCACTCTTACCAAAGCACACAATGTAAATAGCTGTGTTTTTAAATGCCCTCAGACATTCGCTTTACCCTAAAGACTAAATCAGATACAGATTTATACAGTCATAGGTAGAGAGGCATATAAAATATAGCACACTGTACAGCATGAAGCTGACAGCTTTACCATTCTATTTTATTTTGTAAAGGTGTTTTGATGAAAACAGCTGGAATCTACAGTAATGATTGTGAAGCAGTAGCGCATGAAGCTGGTAGCTGCTATCCGTGAGTGTCCACTAGCTTCAAACAGACTGCTTTCTCTTTGAAGAAAAGTCTTGCACTAGGTAACGTTACAAGTAAAACCTTGCAGCCGACTTTGAAAAGTTCACATTAACGAAAGATGTGTGACATTACTCCATCAAAGTTTTTTGAATTATCTGACTCTCTAAGAGTATTCAAGAACAGTAGAGAACTGCTTGTGCACCAAGTCAGTTTCAAGACCATAGGAACAATAAGAAAGGGTGGAGGTTGTCCGAAACCCATATGAAAACCAGAGCTCATGTTTCAGCAACTGAGTGATGGAGGAAATTGGGGACAGGCCAAGCAAACAGAGTAAATCTCTTCTAACACCTGCAGCCCTGTCAGTGAACTGAGCAGAGAGAGGGGCCAAACATTTTAAAATCCAAGTTCCTCACTTTCTTTCTTTGTCCCTTTTCAGTCATTTGATAAAACCCCATCTCGGACCACAAAGGTATATGATTATCTGCGCTGTTTCGCAGACGTCTCACTAAAGCTGTTTCCACTTGTTCCAGTGGCTGCTAAACTGCTTAGATTGGGAGGATGTAGGAGGATGGAGATGAGCCGAAGTGAGGCTGTAAAAGAATGCATGAGAAGCAACCTGAGTTCAGCTGTAATAAAACTTGATGTCCTTAAGAGAGAGTGCCATCCCTTGGTCAGTGTTAATCCTTGCTGCAGCCACCAATGTCTTGTGCAGAGACTGACAGTGTAGCTGACTTACTGCCAAGACTGCAGCAGTGCTGAGGAGAGAAATGTGTTTTCTATCAAGCAGTGAGCAGCATTAAAGCACTGAGAGCCTGTGCAAAGAGGAGGGATAATGAGGCCAAGAAGGGAGCTATAAACTTTTCATTGTGTTTGGGCTTCAGGAGAAAGGAGACAGGCGACGGGCGAGGATAGATGTGTCCTTGCCCAATCGCCCGCACAGCGCCCCCTGGTACGGTTTAGTGTAACTCTCTTCCGGAGAGGTCACACCAGTTCACGTAGAGCAGAGGGAGTGTAGTCCTCTGTGAGGGGACAATAATGCTCACTCAATGCAACTATTCTCGGCAAAACCGTCAAAGCGCTGACAGATCTGGATTCAAATCTGAACTCAAGACAGGTCTTTTGAGAGATATTTCAGAATGACTAAGCTGGAAACAGACACATATTTATGTGCATTCACTGACCATAAACTACAGACTGAGTCTCTGTGGTTGTGGCAGAAAGACAAGAGCATCTTCCGACTCCAATAAAGATAGGGGGAGTGCTTCTGACAGCATGTGTGTGTGTGCTTTGCCTACAACAAAGCTCACATTGGAGGCCGTTTGTAAAAATCTTTATTTTTTCTTGTTGACAGGCTAAAATCTGACAATGTACTGTTTTTTCAACTTAATTGAAAAAGAGGGAAAAAACTGGACAAAGAAGCAGTATTTGCTTTTATGTCTGCTTTAAAGTATCAAAGGCAGAAATCTAACCAAGCCCGGGCCCACCCAATACATGAAAAACACTCGCCATATTCCTGACTGTGAAAAATGCATTAATCTCTGAGCAGAACTAGGGAAAGGTGCACAGGCTGTGCTAACACAGAATGAGCCGTAATTGTACATAAATAAAATGCAGATGTTTAAACAGAAGCTTCCACTGTGGATCCTGTGCTTTTGGTTGTTATGGATTGGCGGCGATTAAATTAATCAGTCATTCAAGTCCACTTTAAACTTAAGAAACACCATCAATGAAACAGTCAGTGGGCATCAGTACTGGAACAAAGAGCCGTAAAAAGAAAGAGGAGAGTAGTAAATGTTGGGAGCAAGGAGGCAACTCACATGTTGTTTTAATTAATTCATACATTTTTAAACAGTGAAAGTGCTGCGCCTGGGTAACAACGCAGAAAAAGGGTCAATGTAACGTTGATAATACCTCAGTGTCATTTAGTTTAACAGTTTTTTTATATGAAATATAATTATGAAGCCTACCGATATACTGTAAAATAATTTATCTGTTTCTTGCATTTACAATTGCTTTAAAGTTCAGATTGAAATGCTGAAATTTAGTGCGTAAGAACCCTAAAATTCAAAATGAAGATCAGGACTTGCTGGGAGGTTTTGAGACTTTATGCTCATCTACATTATGTAAAATAGTGACTTTTTTTCCTCCACATTACTAAAAAGATATTGATGGATTAAGCCTGCCACTGGATCGGGATTAAAGGTCACGTTTGGTCCTGGAGCCTTGCTTTGTCAACAGCGGTGTCTGTTCACAGAGCTCTGGGCACCAAAAAGGGCCTCGTGGGAAAGCCCCTCAAAATGGGACAGAGGGCAGGAAAAATCAAACAGCTGTTTAAGAATGTAAAACATGACATTCTCCTTTGGCTGAAACCAAAGAGCAGACACCAAAGACTGTATACGAAAGATGGATTTTAACACCAAGAACCAGAACAGTAGCTAACAGTAGCTTGTGGCACATAGTCATTGTTTAGTCTCGTATAGAGTTTCATATCAATTTCGCTATTTTATTTAAACAGTACATTATTTCAACTGTAAGATTAAGCAGAGGACAGCTGTTGGTGCCTGACCCTCAAATTTTACATACTATCTTTATCCTACACAACGAGTTGTCTCTTTTCTTTAATTATGCTCTTGGAGGCTTCTGAAGCTGACTGAGAAAACAGGTTTTCAAAGCTATGAAAGCTTTTTGAAGGCTATGCTATATTACTTCTAGTTTTTAGTGTAAGCCAATCACTCATTTTCCACTTCAACAATATAAATGATCATGTAAAAGCAGTTTTGTTTTCTTTTTTTAGAAAATTTGAATGTATATAAACAGAAAACAACCAGACAGGCAGTAAAGATTACCGCTCAAGCTTTCCTATGGGATAGGAATCTGAGCTACTGGATTAGAAAAATATAGGTCCTATTTTTATATAAAACCTTTTTTTTCTCTGTGATTTGTGATTTGTCACAAAAATGTTGTCAGGAAAAGAAAAGGAAAGACTCTCAGACTCATTGTTTTTAGATTTTATAGTCTCTCGGCACTTACTGTGAAAGCAGTCTAATATATTGAGAGTAAGTGCTCACGACAATAATATTAATGTTTGACAGTATATAAAAAAGAGAGACATGAAGCCGACAGACGCATTCCCATGTGGCGAATCACTCAGACGTTTGGTGTTATGTCTGTATTTCTGCAGAGTTAACGAGTGACCCAGCTCCTTCAGGAAATGTGATCTGGCTTCATCTGAGACTTAATGAAACTTGACTCTCCACTAAGAGGAAGTAGGTGGAAGTCAGTTATGCTTGCACTGGTCGAGGAGGGGGAGACTAAAATGAGAGAAAGATATGAACTTCTTTTCTCATTCATGATGGCTGCAAGAGCCAAGGTGGACCTCAGCAAAGAAGGTCACGGACAACGGTGCTCTGTCCAAACACAGCTGTCGAACCAGTGTGCATACACGTGTGTTTGTGTACACACACACGGCTGTCTGCTCCCTCTGTCCCTACAGGGGTTTGTGGCTGAGGCCTTAATAAATTCCCAGCCCACCTCTCACTCTCCAGAGAGCAAGCATCTCTCAGCACACATTATTTCCTCAAATCCCTGAGCCGTCATTAAAAAAAAAGGCACGTTCTGCATTCTTTCTCTTTTCCTCTGTTGGCCCTGTTATCCTTATATGTGTCCATCAGTCTGTCTGGCTGTTCCTTAGTCTCTCATTTCCAAAATTGTAATACATTTGATTGTAGTCTTTGCATGCTAATCAGAATTATCCATGAAATACCCTTCAGTCTATTTCTGTCAAATACAGCATAACCCTTCCTAACCCTTCCTAAAATGACAGGTTTTGACATCATAATGAAAAATGTTTCCAAATGACCAACACTATACAGTATGTCAGTGAGTATTTTGGCCTCCAAGGATCTTTTAATGAAATTCATTTACCCAGAGTCTTTTAATATGGTTTAGTATGGTTCCCTCTCTCTCAGCTCTCTTCACGTTTCTTCAAGTAGGGTCCTAAAGCTATATTGAGCACACCTGTGCAGGTCTCCATTTCGAGCTCAAATACATTTGGCCTATTTTCCCCTCCTACGATAATAACGATGGTTATTAGTCTGTTTTTACTTTCCATACGCTGACATTTATCTTATTGTTTCAGTTAGGGCGACGATAATCAAAGGAAAATTGTTTTCCTCATTTGCAATAATTTATGCTTGGCTGTAAGTCAGTCAGTGACAACACAAAGCATGAGAAAGTCGGAGCTTAGTGGGCGTGGGTTGCAAAGCAGCCTGCAGATGTGGAGTATTTCAGCTGGCTAAAGCAGGAAAAAAACTGCGAGTACTATGGCTAGACGTTAGACGTGTGGCCCACCAAGTATACCCAGAGACCTCCAATTCTATTTCAAAACTGCCATACTGTTGCAATGGGAGTCCCTCGTTCATTTATTCTAAACAGGAGCACCAAATAGGTATTAAGATGCAGCCGAAAGTATTCTCTTCCTCCGGTTGATTAATGCATGTTCAAAACTGGAGTTTCATTAATTTTTTTTAACCATGTTACCATAAATAGAAAAACACAGGGTATCTTGTATAGCAAAGCAGCACATGATCTGACATGTTTCTATTCAAACTCAGGTTGACAGCTTGGCTTTACCAGTTTCACCTCTGTTGGTCAAGATCCATATTTTTATTATAAACCAAAAATTGTAAGTGTATGTTATATTAACAATTCATTATTTAATATAATTCTTTATTGTTTTAGGTTGTTACAGTTATTATGTTAGACCAGTACATGACTGTAAATTCTTGAATACAGCTAATTTTAGGCTTTTCTATCCCTTATTGCATTCCTGTGTCTAATACTAAAATGGCACAGATTGGATTTAAATATCACACTTCCCATTAACTTTTCATCCCTCTGGCTTCATCTTATTTCTTCATTTATTTATTTTTGCCCAAATCTATCTTTTAAAGTAACGCACACTTTATTGTGACCCCTCTGGAAGTGTTGTGGGTTTGCATCACTTCCTCTATTCCTCTATTCAGACCACAACTGGGATTTTACAGTGGACCACAAACTTGCAAAAAGGGCAAAGATAAACTTTTGTGTCAACCCCACATGGCCTTTACGCTGGTGGTCACCTCTGGTGATAAGAGCCGTCTATGACCCACAGACAGAAAACTTTAAAATGAGTTGTGTTTCTGCATGCACTGATAATGATAATTCTTAAAGAATCCAACACAAAAAATGTCTGCCCCAAACTTGGCTCTGTAGGACTAATATTTAAATTGAGGGGTCACTGTTTTGACACAGTAGAAGAAATCCAGGGCATACCAGAGTATGCAGGTAGCCATCTATCTAAATGTAACAGCAGTACCTGAACAAGAACAGTGGTTCAAAAGGAGCTGACCTTAAAGTAGAAAGCAGAGAAATTTAAATCTGGTATCCTCTGTTTTTGGATTTTTATGGACAATTTTTTAAACTGTATTTCCTAAAATGTCAAACATTTACATTCTTTTTTTTACTTGATTCTAAAACAACTTTAAGCCATGTTCCAGCTTCTTAAGGACAAAACCTGTAGAGCTGCAATGAAGACTGCAATGCAATGAAGTGTATCCCAAAGTTTGAAGCAAATCGTCCAAATGCTGGGCAGAAATGTAAAGTTCAAAGTTTTCCAACCTCGGCAGAGCTATGACTTACCCTGTACTGTGGGTGTGTGCAGGAGCAATGAGATTATGAGATAATTACTTTCCTCTCTGCTAGCAGACAAAAGCAGCACAGAACCTGATTCTTCTGTGGAGTTGGAAGTCTGGCCTGAAATCAAACAGCGGGTTGCATCACCAACCATTTGCTTTGGTACTAAGAAGTATTCTTGAAACAGTAGATTAAAAAGACTTCTCCTTATTGATGATGAGTCAATCTGGAGTATTTTAGTTCACGTTTAGTTTCTTAGAAAACTAAACATGAATATTACTTAAAAGACTGCAGAGCTGTAATCATTCATTGAATCTCTGAGCCCATAATTATTCATTTTCCGCCAATCTGGCTCCTTTGGGGAAAAAGCATTGCTGTTCCCTGTAGTTGGGAAGCTACCCGGTTATTAGAGTCGTGGCTTGCTGTTGCCAGCTGGAGGGGGCCCAGACCCAGACTTCTCCCTCTGGACTCCAGCCTCCCTGGGTTAGGATGAGGCTCTACCAGCCATGTGTATGTGTGTGTGTGGTTGTGATGGCTCCATGGTACACAGACATGTCTGAGTTTGCAGTAAACACAGGGGGTGCCAGGCCCAACAAGAATCCATAGCACATCTACATTAATTTTAGATAAGAAAAGAACAATAAAGTTCAGATCTGATAATGCAAATAAAATAAGTGACCATACAAAACACTAAATAGTTCACTGCCTTACTGTGGCTCCGAGTGAAAGAAGCCATAGCTAACCACTAATAAGATTTCGCATGTTAACATGATATCACAGATCTAAATTACAAATTCTCTTTGATTGGGAATAACACGTCCAAATTTTCCCTGTCCTGGATTACTGGGGTAAACACACAGAAAAGGCACATTCCTCCACAAACCAAAGGTCTCCAACATTTGTATAAGTGTCTCTCACATCCTTTGTCACATTCTCCAACCATTCTGTATAATCCAGTTTATGACAAACAACAAAGCTTTCCTTTTATCCCTGAAAGAAAAGAGCTCGGTCAGCTTGTTGATTTATTAACGTAAATCAACGTTTGCGGACCAGTCCAGAATAGTTGCTGCCTACTCAATAGTCAGTTAGCTGGTCTCAGTCATCTGTCTGAAGGAAACATGCCAATAAAATCAAAAGCTTCAATGACTCTCTGATCACTTTTCAATAAGCTAATGCCGCCATTTAGCCAGTAAGCAAGAGTTTTGATGAATATTTCTTAGCAACCGAAACTTCAGAAAAGTTCAAAGAAGGTGAATCAGTGTGACTCAAATTCCAGACCCCGGAATCCCACAAAATTTGGCTGCATGGCAAAGCATACACTGACCATGCTAAACTGCTTAACATTTTTCCTTTAAGAGCGCAGTGTGCTGAAATGGCGATAGCAGGCCGCAAAGAGGAAGTGGGCAAATGATAAATTGAAGGTAAATATGACCATACCTGTCTGATACAGCCTTCATAAATTCATCCAGCAGGTCATCGTAGGCCTGGCCTCGCACTCTTTTATGTCTCAGTCCAATGTAGAGAGGGTCTTTCAACAGAGCCTGCAAAATCACAGGAAGTACAGAGGAAAGGGCAACACGTGAGAGAAGAACATATAAAAATCCTAGGAAGACTGAAGCTATAAAAAATGTTACTCCTAAACTGATACTGCAGAACCAGAAGTATTGCTTTTTTGGCCCTACTAGTTGTCAAACTATGCAGTAGATTTTGGATTTTTTTTAAAACTAAGATTGTAAAGTAATTTTAGGTAAAGTGAATCAAATTCAAAATTTACATTTTCCCATCATCTAGAATGAAAGAAAACAACTGATGGTAGAGCACAAATGCAACTAAGAATGTAAACTTGGTGAGTTATAAAAAACTGTCTTCTAAATGTACAGTAACTAAACAGTCAAAGAGACCCTTCAGGCAGAGGAAATGAAGGAGTGACCTTTGACCTTTGGAGTGGAGTGAAAAAAAGCAAGAAAAGTTTGAAAAGAAGGGGAGCGAGGGTGACAATGTTGTGTATTAGGTAAACCAAAACTCCTCACAGGAGTGACAGAGAGCTCACAGAGTCTGCTTTGATGTATTTCACCAGAAATCTGACATGTCCAGGGATGGAGGAAACAAATTACATTTACTCTCATGTCCATAACAAATTAATTGGTAGAAAAACCTCTGTAGACATTCTTCAGGAGAATTCATGAGCTCAGTTGCAAGTTTTTAGGTCATGAAGTTAATTTTGTAAATGATCAAGTAAATAAGTGAAGTAGTACTTTTTAAGAACAAACATCACAAAGTGTGTTATGATACAAAATAAGATTCAAAAATTGCTTATTGGGTAACAGTTTTTCAGCTTGCAATGTCCTGGTTTTTAAAGTCAGTCCCTTTCCCCATTTGTGAATTCCAGCAAACAGTAGCTATCGAGTTTGGCTTACTTAAGCCCGAGTTACACCCACACATTGGAAGCTGCCATTCTGGCTTGATCTACAACCTGCTTTAGATGATAGATAATGATGCGTGAAGAGAACTAAAATTTAAGACATTAGCAAATACTTAATAATATCTTAATGTCCTGTGATAACAATGTATTTCTTTTCTTTAGTGGAGCAGAACACAGCCTGAAGCACAAATTTAGGAGGTCAGTTTCCAGCATGGTGCACCTGTCACATGCAGTGTCTAATAATAAAAAAAAACAATTTCCAGCTAAATCTAAACGTGCTGCACTCTATAAACAGTGACTTCATTTTTGATGACAAAATTTGGGGGAACTCCTCCACAGTGCAGTCATGCCTCGCTGGGACAGACGACCTTTATTTATGGAAATGGATAATTAAAGGGTGGCACTACGATCAATGCGGCTTGGAGAATGGAGAAGCCACCTTCCCATGGCAGGGTCAATAGTCACCATGTCCAAGAACAGCTCAAAAAGCTTATTTAAGACAATATTTATTTGAAGTTGACAACTCATTTCCTGGCAGTGGTGGCCAAGTTCAACTGTAACCAAAACAAGCAAAACATTTTCATGTGGTCCCACAAGAGGTCTGATATCCCTGATATCCGAGGGAGCAGCAGAAGTTTTTGTGTCACTCGGTTCATTTAGAAACTGCGTAAAAAAAACACAACTCTGCTTTTTAAGGTGAAGGAGAAGAAGTCATGAGTGATTTTCAAGTGTTCTGACCCCGTCGACACTGTGCTAACTGTTGACATGAGTTGTCTTTCTGTCCCAGATTATCTGCTACTGATTGGCTAAGCTGTCCTTTGTGCTGCACAGGCCCTCTTCTCTCAGAGGGGATTAGTCCTCGTGTATGGCTTTAGAGTCTATGCTTGTGAGACACAAGAGCTCTTATTTCACCTGTTTCCACACTAAAGACTTCAAATTCAAAATAATAATATAAATCTATATTCAAATGACTTTTCGTGGCTGGTTGAGCTTAATGTAAGTGTCACATATAACATTAACTGTTAAACTTTAAATAACAGGTGAAACAAGAGCAGACATTAACACTGCACGTCTACTACCTGTCTGAGCCAGAAGACAACCAAGCGCTGAAGTCTGATAGCCCACCCAGGACTCGCACAAACAGCATATTGTTCAGGATGACATCACACTCTCATTTCAGCATGAGTCAGACCCAGGAACAGACAGACAGACACAATCAGAGGAGATAACAGGGTGAAGCAGAGAAAAAAAATCAGACTACTGGAGAAAATGTTTACCTTCCTTCATGCTGTGTATGTGTTTCTGAAACCCTCTCCCTGCAAGCTCAAGCTGCTTTGTTTGCATGTTCTGTGTGTGAGAAAGCAATAGGAACTGTCCAGATACAGATGTTTTAGTGTCGGGTCTCACAATAGTTTACACAGCTCACATGTGCTGCCTAAAAAAATAATAGCAAGATAGCTACAGAGCATGCTAAACTAGCCCAGTTTTTGGTATTTGCAGGAGTGGGCTTAACACTTCTTTGCAATCCTTCCATTATCTTAAACACAGGGGGTGCTGGAGCCTGTCCTATCTGTTCTAGGGAAAGAGCAGAGTACACATTCAACAGGTTGCCAACCTATCACATAGAGATAGACGGTCGTTCACACCTACAGCCATTTTAGAATAATCAACTTAACTAGGGAAAGTCTTAGGACTGTGAAAAGAAGCTGGTGTACTTGGAGAAAACCAACATAGACAAAATGCAAACTCCACACAGAAAGATCCCAGTTTTGATTAAAACCAACACTGCTATGAGATGTCAGTGCTAACCAGCATACCACCGGACCAACTAAATCTAATATATAAAGAATAAAAGTACATTCTAATTCCTGCAGTGACTGCTGTTCAAAGAAATCAACATACAGCTGCAACACATAACAAATAATGGAGCCATTATGCTCGCCCTATCATGTGCCGAATTTGACATCTCATTCTGTGTTTGTGCTTCGGCCAATCGTGCACCTCTTGATTTGGTGCGTTGTGCTGCGGTGAAGACAGGAGTTTACAATCGTGTTGGTTCTTTACCGTCATTTCAATGATATTGCTGTACAGAAGCTAAGAGACATACAGATATATAGAGGGAGATGTTAGAACAGTTTGAAAACTTGAAAACTGAAAGATTTGCTTTTCAAAACTTTGAAAAGTTTGTGGAAAAAACATTGCAAAAAACACTTCAGACAACCCCCTATGATCACACACTTGGAGACAGTGGGGAGGAGAAACTCCCCTTTAACAGGAAGAAACCTCCAGCAGAACCAGGCTCAGCCATCTGCCGTGACCAGTTTGGGGGTGAGGGGATTGAGACAGGGCAAAAGACGACTCAATCTATAACAAATTAATCAATAACTACTGATTAAATAAGTTAAAGGAGATAAGCAAAAAAGAAATACGCCCCACAGTAGTCTAATCCACTCTGTTTGATAGCAATATAAATATGGAGCTCCAGTCAGAGGCTGGTTAGCTTAGCTCAAGCAGAAAGGGTGGAAACAGATTAAAACACAAAGTTCTTAAAGTTTACACATTGGTACAGATTACTATGTAAGGTGTTAGAGTAGTGTGAGTTGACAGAGACGTGCTTTGGTTTTGCTAAGCTATGCTAACCAGTAAAGCTGCTGGCCTTACAGTGGCAGTAATCTTTTCATTTAACTCTTGGCATGAAAGCAAATAAGTCAGTGTCACAGAATGTGAACTTTTGGTTTAAAGAAAAAACAAAGGTATGTCTAGCTTGTGGGGGCCTTCATGCTTGACTGTTCGGATGTATGCCTGCCTCTCTCTACCCCTACAGCCACTCAAGGACACACATAATCCCATAATAACAGCCATTTTAATAATTAGCTAGTGCTACCACTACCACATAGCCTTCTACCTCCATCTGCTCCCATCATTCCTGCAGAGTGAAGTGAGTTAACAGTGGCAGCAGGCAAGCCTGCCTTCCATATTAAGCTGGTCTCGAAGAACCACACATGTACACACTCACATAGCTGTCTATTTATCCTATTACATCTCATTTATTCTGTCATCTCTTTAAAATAACAGAAAAATGGAAGTCATCCATGGCCAGGCAGACCACAGCAAAAGCTCCCGTACAGATATTTATAGGCTGAATGAGCAGCAGAAATATAAATCTGTATGTTTGTGATTGTCAGACATGTATAGTAAATCTTATATCTAACATAACATTAAAGGGACGTGATGACAAAGAGAGAATCTTGAGCTCCTTTTCAAGATTTAAGAAGATTAATATAAATCTCATGTACAGTGGTGGTGAAGTCGCTTGAAAAAGCAATACATTTCTTAGTGTATGTTACTCAACATGGAGCAGCAACACTCAAAAAAATCCATCTGAAGCCATCTGTTTCATAAGGTCTTCAATCTTAAACAATCTAACAAATAGTCTGAAAATTTAAATATGAGATCTGTAGAGTTGTCCTCGTTGTACAAGCTAACCAAGTACATCAAAACCTAAAATAATCACTCAACACAACTGAATGAATCAGTAAGACAACAAATACGCTGACTTTCATTAATTAAGTCTTAACTGAGATTAGCTACTATATGCTAAATATCTGCAAACACGAGCAACTGAAGAAGAGTAAGCACTGTGTGTTTTTGCTGGGAGTTACTTGCTTTATCTCTAGAGCAGGTTGTCTACCCAGCACAAACACAACCCTCTGGAAGTTAATTGTGCTTGGACAGAAAAAGCAAAATTTTAATTTTCCTGTGACAGAAAACCCCATACTCTAACTTATAACTGGTTTCGAATCACCTAACAATCATGTTTTTGTACCAGTGAAAAAACTTCATGCAAACACAATAGAGAAAGGTCCCAGCCTAGCAGGTGATTCAAACAAGTAACATTCTTGCTATGAAATGCCTGTGCTAACCACTGCAGCACTGTACTGCCCTCATCATTTAAGAACTCCTCCTGCATAAGATGGCACATACTTAAGCAGTCAAAAAACTCTGTCACTGTTTTGGAATAAGGTAAAAAGACACTCTGGGATAACAGAAAGTATGGACCAAGACATTCTAAAAAGACTTGTTAAAGCTGTGCTGTGATGCCCATAAATGTCTAAAACTGTTGTCATGTACCCAAGGATCTGCAGACAGTATTATCACCCTAAAATTACATCACTGACACAGAGCAGAAGACTCAATGTAGAAAACTAGAGCCTGTATCGATGACAGTACGGGAAAAGGTCAAAAGGTAGAGCTATAGTAAGCAGGCTTATAAAGCTAAAGAGCTGAGGTGCAGGACTTGGAAGAATGACTTATTTCAGTTAGAATGGCAGGAAAAAGACCAATGTAATATTTTCTATGAGGTTTCTGGGAAGTGAGCAGTGTTAATGTTGTTTTTTAGCGGGGGGAGGGGGGGGGGGGCTGATGCTG
>VUQR01034974.1:17659-38026 GCA_015108515.1 Hemichromis elongatus | reverse complement strand
TGTTGGTGTTTGTGGGGGGGGGGGGGGGGGGGTTTTTTTTTTTGTTGGGGGGGGTGGGGGGGGGGGGGGGGGGGGGGTCTGATGATGACCTCACTGAGAAAAATGCTGTCTACAGTTTATCAAAGAAGCCATCACCTGCATGTTCTTAAAGTTTTTCTTGGCCTCTGTCCAGTCTAACTGCTCTTTGAATTTCTTCCTGCTGCTTAATATTTCTTCTTTCACTTTATTTGCACACTTCTCTAGTCTTTGAAACGTCTCATCCTTAATCCACTTGAGACATCTGCTTGGAATGAAACTGAAGCCCAAGACTGAGTCATCTAAAGATGGTCTCGGAAAAATGAAGGATATCTACTGACGGGTGGATCTCAGCTGTGTTGGGCACACATCTGTGTGCCACGCCCTTAGCCAAGGCCAGGATTTGTGTATATATAGAAGCACACGAAGACTATTCTTAGTCTGTGTTAGGCTACAGACACACATGCTCCATGCCCGGTTTTCCTCGTCTTTTAGAGCTGCTGAAATGCAGAACAGGGTACATAGATGGATGACTACAACTTAGTTGGCTGCTACTCCCACAAACTGGCAAAGAGGAAAGGTGCTTTCCCAACTGGCATCCATCAATGGAGCTGCTAGCCTTGGTTAGGTAAAGGGTATTTCCTGGTTGTAAAGTGTGAGATTTGTTTTCCATTTCTTGGCTGACTTCTAGTCCTGCCCACCAATAGGGGCATTAACTACTCTAGCTCAAGGCTATTTTATTGAATTAGTGCCTGAAAAAACATACCTTAATTTAATCTGTAACAGCCCCACACAGTGGGACCAAAGTCAACAATCTTGGGCTTTGTGGATAAGTGACATAGAAGAGAAGTTTAAAAAAAGTTTTTCACCAGGACACAAATGAAAACTTCAAGAGGTCAAATATTTCTAAATTCAAGAGACAACCACTTAATGAGTCATCACCCTGCACCTAGCAGTACCTCTAAAGCTCACAAATCACCTTGTTTGTTTAAATTCTCTTTAATTCAGTAGAGTATTATAAAAGTACCAGAAAAGATAGATGCTGCAGGAGGGACTCAGACATATGCAGAGCTCAGCTCTTACCTCATTATCTGTGCCAACATCCAGCATGACAGGTAGGCACTGCTGTGGTGGCATACCTCCACAGGCTGTGTAAAGGGCCAGCTTGCCAACTGGGATTCCCATGCCATTGCAGCCAAGGTCCCCCAGCCCGAGGATCCTCTCTCCATCCGTCACGCACACAGCCTGTCAATAGATTAAACTGTCAGCCATAAAAACGACATATAGTGGTCACACCAGAGATCTTGTTATCTTATCATTTTTATTACAAATCTATGCATGGTTCAACTACATTCTGGTTAGAAATAATCACACAAACCTTTTTTCCCGTATTTGGATATCAGATTCTTGCTAGCAGGATTAAATTTGCTTAAATAAATAACCAAAGTAGAAGACTTACTTTGCCTCAACTCAAACCTTCTTCATCAAAACAAGTCCACCCCGCTACCAGGAAACATGTTTTTTCCTCAGAGTGAGCCAGGCACTCCTACACCCACCTGGCTTTCCACTCATAAGTCCCTTTTTTTATTAAGAGATAAGTTCGTCACTGTTTCCACTTTATAAATATATAAATCAGCTGTGTGATGGTTAATATCAGCATCAGAACAGTTTAACGCTAAATATTCCCAATTCGGAGTGTTTTTCATTTTTTTTCTAGCACTGCTATGACGCAGAATACTCTGGCACATGGATTTAACAGCCTTTTTCTCCCATAATCTGAAGGTTTAAAGAGTGCCGTTAGCGTTCTAAATTTATAAAATGCACAGCACCCTTACTAAATAGCAGCTTATGTTTTTTCTATCACTTGCTAATATGTGACAGAAAAGCAGCCAAGTCCTGTCATTGATGGCTACCTTGGCTCCAGCATGCCCTCTGTTAAAGTAGGGCATATTAGGCGAGCTTATCATAAGACCACCCTGACAATGAGAGGCGGCATGTCAGTGCCGAGGTAAATGCCCTGCTGTTGACAGCTGCGAACAGGTGGCTGAGGCTGCAGGTATATTTGACATGCCAAGAATGCCTTCTGGTGTCGTCATTCTAAAAATGGCTAGATTATGACTTGCACATAGTTGTGGTATACACAAGATTAAAGAAATAGTTGAGGTTTTTGGGAAATTGGCCAGTAAGACAGGTCAAGGGAATCAATGCCAAAGTCTTCCAAGTCCCAGAGATTACTGGATTTAGAGAGAGCTCATCTTGAAATATTTAGTGTAGTCATACTGTATTAAATGGATAATCATGCATCTCATCACCATTCAGAATATCACCATCTTATGGTTTGTATATGGTCTTATTTTAAAAAGAAACACCTTCAGTTTACTTTAGTAAACAGTTCAGTATTTGCTTTTCTTTTCATTAGCAAACAGTCAGTTTTTATTTAATTGCATAAAAGGAACAAAGCCAATACTTTCCAGCTTCACAACCCTGTCATGTAATAATGTCAAGTCCCATCCTTTATTCATCATGAAATCCCCATATAAAGCACAATGTAGCTGACAGATGGTCATGCACATTTCCATACCTTGTAAAATATTTCACATCTTGCCTTATTTCAGTCACCAGTATTCTTCACTCTGGCTGGTAATCACTTCAATCGCCTCCAAGTTGAGTAAAGTCAAACACAATAGCCATCAGCTTGTCCTACTACTTGTCCAGACTACTCTCCGTCTGTTTTCACACCCCTTAGTGTTAACAACGCACACATGCCCTACAGATTTTAAAGGAGTGCTTTTATTTTATGCTGTAAATCTCTATGCATTTAAACCTGTCATGGTCCTGGGCCTGTAACCCAGCATTTTGTGTTTTGAGTTATCATTGATAGTCTTTGATTTCTTTGTTATTTATAGTTTCTAGTCTAGTTTCTAGCTTTCTGTTTCTGTGCTTTCCCTGTGTTCCTTGTGTCACGTCTAGTCAAGTGATGTTTTCATGTGTGTGCGTCGCATTGTTTCGCATTGTCAGTCCGTGTCTCATGTTTCCTGTTTTACTTTGATAGTCTCGTGTGCTATGTTAGTGTTTTCAGTTTTGCTTCCCCCGGTCTCATTGTGTGTGATTTCTCCCAGCTGTGCTCTCGTCCTTTGTCTTCCTCTGCTTGTGGCCAGATCGTCTGCTTATCGCCCTTTGCATTTCTCCATGTTCCAGGTTCCATGTTCCTCATCTCAGTGTTTCGTGACGCTTCTCAGGTTCTCAGCTTTTTAGTTCCTCTGTATTGCTTTTGTAGTTGTCTCCCAGTTCAGGTTTTTATTTAGTTTAGTCTTGTCTCCTAATAAAGACTCACTCATAGTTAAATTCATTTGGTTTGGGCCTCCATTTAATATGATTTCAGTGAGACAAAAGAATATAATAACAAAAGTACCAGACTTTTTCCTGTCCTGTGTTCACAACAGGTGACCACAGGACATCAGAAAAATAGACCTGAGCCAGAGATCACCAAAAATAATTGCATGATTTTTGCATCAGTGTTTTTGTAACTCTATCACTGCTGACCTTATGACCTTTTGGATAAGTATCTGTCACGTTGTGCTTTACAGGCACAGGGATTTTAATGGTTAATAGCAAAACCGAAAAAATATATATCAGGTTATATAGATACTATATAATAAACTGATAAAAAAAAAACTGTGTTAATGCCACTGTTTGAGTTATTTACCCTTATGTCCTTTTCTGGCCAGTTCTGGAGTATTGAAGCAATGTGCCCACGGTCGTGAATAGTAATAAACAGCCCCCTAGAACAGAGAAAGACAGACGTCTTGGCAAAAGAATAGCAACACATCAATACTTTGTACTTAAAGAATGAAGATCTGGGATTTAAAAGAAAAAGAGCCTGAAATCTTTACTTCGTTTGAAGTGAACCGCTATTTAATTTCTCCCTGTCTTCCTTCTGAACAAAACTATGTTGAGTATTGGAGTAATGTTAAGCCCAGGGCTTCTTCAGGGACTTTACTATGGAGCCCAAATATTCACTGATCCTAGTCCACCTATCCCACCCAACCAAGTCTGCCTCCCTTACCAAACCTCCGTCTTTGCTTTTGTTTTCTCACTTACATCAATGTACTTTGCGCCAGGACAAGGATAAAGAGATCTTATCATTGTGTGGGGTCCCACTGTAGTTCCTTTCCTATTTTACTGACCCATCTGGTTATATGTATATGTATGTAAGGGCAAAACCTCCCACACATGCCAACAACAGTAAAAACATCACTATTTGTATGGATCTGCTCATAAAATGAATAAGCATCCCAGATCAGTGCTTATGGTGGAAACCAGGAAGAAAATGTAAACAGTATGAGGTGCTGTTAAATGTAAAAAGAAACAGAGTGAGATGAAGTGAAAGACATAAAAGTGTCACATAAAAAAGGCTGTGATATGGCAGGAATGAGGTAGGAGGAAACACAGTCAACATGGGTTTCCACTTAACACAAAAAACACAGCAGAAAAGATTAAATCAAACATTCAGTGGATATCACACATCTATCTATCTATCTATAGACAGATAGATAGATAAACAGATAAGATTGACCTTCAAATAATCAGTGCAATACTAATTATGAATTAGTTCGAAAGTACTCTGAGTCCTGAAAGTAACTCAAATGGATTCACTTTAAACAGTTTTAAAACCACATGCTCAATAGCAGACCTTTTAAGCTAAACCATCAGCTGTTATGATAAACAGCCATTTCTAAACTAAGATGTGTGTGTTTGGTTTGAGCAGTGTAGCTGATCATGCTCACACACAATGAAAGTGTGTTTTTGAACTTGTTGTTTTCAGGTTTTATTGTTTTGTTTTTTTAGCCACTAAACACAGGGCTCAGCTTTAAATGTAACTATTTAATTTACTTTACAGTAGTGCAACTACTTCATGAAGCAGATACTTCAAGTGCAGACGGTAGTGTTTTGTTGTGCAGCATTATAAAAGCTGACATTAAGAAACCATGCTTTTGCAAGAAAGTAAAGGTAGCTCTGTCTTGTCCCCAAAAAAAGTTTTTTGAGAACTATTAAAACTCAGTCACACCCAACCCAGTGAGCACTCCACCCTATACCAGCTGAAAGCCTCCGGCATGGAGGTGGTAGTTTTCATTCTTGCCATTTCACATTTCTCAGCTACAGACTGCCCAGTGTAAGCTCTAGCTTAGCTTACCTGGTCACCACCTGATCAAGCCAAAAGAATCACATCATCCACAAAGAGCACAAAGGTGACCCTGAGGCCATCAAACCAGAATCCATCACTTTGCAGCACCTAGAAATTCTGTCTATAACAGCTGTGAGCAGAATCAATGAATCAAACTTTCACTGAGGTTTTAGAAAGAATGAATGGCCAGTAACTATGAGCCAGCCACCCCATACACCTGAAGCACACCGCCACAGGATAATTATCAATTATGGGATTGCTATCAAATGCCTCCTCAAAGTCCACAAAACACATATGGACTGGTTGGGCAAACTCCTATGCACCCTTGAATATCCTGAAAAGGACAAAGAGCTGGTCTAGAGGTCTACAACCAGAACAAAAACCACATTGTTCCTCTTAAATCTTAAGTTCACCTAATGGACAGATTCTCCTCTCCAGTATCTGGGAGCTTCCCAGAGAGGCTGAGGAGTGAGATCCCCCTGAAGTTACAGCTTACCCTACCAGCCATGACCTCCATGTCATGTTGGAGAAATACATCAGCCAGGATAGCCCCACAACATCCAGAGCAATAAACAACTCAGGACAACTGTCATACACCCCAGGCACCCTGTCACTTAGAAGTTGCTTAACTACTTCAGTGACAGGGTGCCTGGAGTGATGGACGATGGACGTTTCTGCATTATGTCATGAAAAGGAAAGTTTATTGGACAACAGCTACACAAATAATAAATCAGTCAGGCTCTAAATAAAACAAATAGAGCATGAATGACCCAAGACACTGCCTATTGCTAAGCCTGTAAAAAGTGCAGTGATTCCTCTAATAAAAAGAGGTCTGGAGGTCAAATAAAGGTCGCATGGCCACAGACATCTGGCATTCAAAAGTTTCAACTCTTCTGATGCACATCTGCACGCATCTGCACATCTATGCACAAAAATGTTTAAGAGCCGGTTCAAAAGCAGCACGGAGAGATCATTAAGAGAGTCTGCAAAATGTCTGCAGCTGTAAGGGGCTGTAGGGATCAGGACAAGAGAGAGGAGAAGGAGTGGCCTGCTGTGTGTGTTTATGTGAGGCCAGGAGGATATGAACCGCTGCCAGCAACAGCATTGTGATGAACTTTTGGGGAAAGAAAGGTGATGAAGCTGAAAGGCTGACCCCAAAATATGACTGTTGGAAAACAATTTCATACAATGAATCAAAACAGACAGGCTGCCTGGCAGTAATTCCTAACCTCTGTCAACCTGAATATTACCAAAAACATTTCATGTTCATTTTTTTCATTATTTCTCTTCCTCCAATACTAATTTTCAGACACTTTGTACTTTCCGGGGAGCTGTAGACCTCATGACTTATGACCCTGAGCCACTCCTTTGAGCTTAATCAGGATCATAGAATAGTAAATAAATTTATCTCATAATGTCAAAGTCTTAGTGTTTTAAATCCATCATCACCAGGATAATCTATCTAGGATAATACATCTGGAACACTGATTTTAAATTGACAACCAAGCTTCATGAGTCGCTGTCAATATATAGCAGCTGTAAGGGATGTGTGTACAATATGAAGCTTTTCACCCACAGATCAGGAAACACTGTGTGTATTGGACATGGACACACAAACAAAAGGGAAAAGAGAAATGTGTCTTACATATTTGTGTGAGAACATTGTTGCAGAATGAAGTCATTGCTGCTTGTTATAGATTTGAATTTGGGTTAAGGGTAAAGGAAAATTCCCCCCTCCGACGGTTTCACGGTTGCTTAGCTAACAAGAAAAAAAAAAGGTGGACTGCATAATTTCTTGTCCATAAAGATTTGTGTTAAAGGAAACGCTGATATTGTTTTTTCTACAACAATGATTTCAAACTTTCTTTGTAAAGAGGTAGATCTGCTGCTCTGTCAGATGAATTCAAAATGTCTTACAACCAAACCTTCAGCTGTTATTTATCCTGTGTATTTATACCACATCTTTGTTATATTCGTTTCCTATTTGAATAGCTCATACATATTTACGTCAACCTTTTATAGGCAGTTTTCTGTAGTCTTGAATTTTAATGTTTATTCTTGTCTACATTTAGTCTTTCTACCATCATTTCCAGCTAAGGAAAAACTTAGTGGCCTATAGCTTACCCTTTTTTTTTTCTTTTCTTTTTTTACCCCTTTCACTATTTACCCATTAATCCCTAAGGTATGTTTGTTCCCTACTTTAAGTTAACCACTCCAGCAATCTATCTTATCAGTTTAAAGTTTAACAATTAAATGGTTCCTCCTAATTTTTACCTAATGGTTCCTTTAACTTTTAGCTGACTTTTAGCTAAGCAACTTTAGCAATTGCTTTAACCAAAAGAGTAACAATAACTTGTCAACTATAACTTCAATTCTTATTTGATGGGTAGTTTTTCCTACAATCTAAATTCCTGTTGCTCAGGTGTAACACCTGAAGCAGTAGGTAAACAACATTTAATTTTTTTTTTACAGTAGTTAAACGATTTCGTAACCTGAGCCCATTCCAAACCACTGGAGTAAGTATCTCAGCTTAAGAGGCAAATTTCCGTCCTAGGACTGATGCTTTGGCTTCTACCAAATGATTTCAATATTCCAACTTTTTTGAAAGTTTGTTTTTTAATGTGCCTGTTTGTGTGTGTGCATGTATCCGGGTGCTGCTGACATAATAACCACAATGATTAGCAGACGCCCTATTTTCTAGATGAGAGGACGACCACAAAGCATTGAGCAGCCACGTCTGGCTCCTCCAGTATAAAATTGTGGAGAGAACACAGAGGGTAAAGAAAACAACCTGATGGGCCGAAACAGCCCAACTGCTGACCTGCAGCCCCATACAAAACACACCCCAGGGAGTGTGGAAAAGGTTTCTGGAGGCCATCAGGAGGAAAAGCCCAAAACACACTCTGAACCCCACAGAAAAAGCAACTTCCAATCTTTGAACCGTGTCCACACCAAACCAGCCACCATTCCACACCCCCACCGTGTAACCTTAATCTTCTCTGTGCTGGACGCCCTCAGTTAGCAAGGTTCAGCTGACAAAATGGACACAAATCACTGAGAAAGAGTGTGAAAACAGTGTTATATGAGATATGTTGAGAATTTGACAACTAATTAAGCAACAAATCTAGCGTGGAATTTTTTTAAATGTTTTTTCTCTGGCCCCTGAGGAAAAAATTATGGCAGGATTTACTTCTTGATTTTAAAAAGTTCTTTGAAGAGTCTAACTAAAGCTGAATTGCACCTACTTCTTCTCCATTCAGTTAAGAGGACCCAGTTGTTACTGTTACTGACTTTAGTTTTTTCACTTAAAAACTAAATTAACAAGATTTTGTTGGCAGAACCTTCAAACACACACAACACACAGCATAAAGGCTACTGATTCATTTAACAATCAGAAGTTTATTTAAAAGGTATTAAAGAATAATTAGAGATTAGATTTATATTTCACAAAAAGAACTCTGTATAAACTGAATCATCTTCATCTTCTGACTCGACCTTTTTTTAGCACTGCATTCATTTTGCCGTCTCTAGGCCACAAGGTAAAAAATAATAATACACAACATTTTAGAATTTTAGTCTAGCTGATCCTTCCTTAACTGTATACACGGTGTAGTAGGTGCATAATGTAATATGCATATACATCATTGTAAATTTAACCAAAGTTATAATAAAAACAAATGGCACCAGATTAAAATGCTATTCCATAATTTTCTAAACCGCTTATCCAATTTGGGGTTGCTAGAGTCTATACCAACTTTGTTTTAGCTTTTGGATGCTTAATATTATGTACAAAAGATTGTAAATTGCATAACTAGAAGGCTAGACATGCAAATTAGTACTGAGCTCCTTGAGATCACCGACCTACAAAGGCTTAAGGGTTATGTAAAGAGAATAGGTATCCAAGTTGTATCCGCATACCAACAGACTCACACTGGGAGGTACAGAAGGAAGACACATTTAACTCATTAAATGATGTAATTCCATGTCACTTTCACCTACTGTAGTGGTGCTCCATATGCACTTAATTACCAATGACTTGCACCACGCTGAGATCTTCCATATACAGATGAGGACAAAATTATTAGGCCCTCCTATGAAGTTTTTTCTAAGATCTTTGCCAAGGAATTTCCAACATTTCTCAACATATTAGTTTTGCTTAGAAAGCATACATTATTTTTCTTTGCACCCACTAACAAAATTATTTCAGAAATAAACAAAAATAATAATAATACCAGAATCAGTATTATTAGTCCCTTGAAAAACTGACCTTTTTACCAAGCCATAGTGTAACCAAACCACTGCTGTGCTCAAAGCAGCTTTACTCTACACAGTAAAAAAAAAAAACCCTTTAGCTGTCAGTTAAGAAGACATAATGCCAAAAACAAAACAAATCTGTTTAGATTTGAGAAAAGAATTATGCTCAAAAAGCAAGAGATGGATATGAAGTTATCCCAGCATTTCCAAGTGTCAAGAACTGAAGTGAGATGTATTATAAAGAGACCCACAGAGTACATAACAAAGCTGGCAGAGGTAGGAAGCCAAAGATTTCAAAGATTCTGGAAAGCTGGAAAACTAGTAAAAGATGTGTCTAAAGACCCGAGAACAACTGCCAAAACATGATGAATAACTTAGCAAAGTGAGGAACGTATTCTCAAAGAAGACAGTCACTAGAAGCCTGCAGAGGAATGACTGTGAGGTTACAGATCAAGAAAATCTCCACTTCTGCAGAAGAAACACCTTTGAGCCTGAGTGAAATATGCTGAGGAAAACCTGGAGATTATGCATACTGGAAGTGCATCTTTTGGACTGATGAGAAAAAAATAAGACCTCTCTGGCCACAGAGTGAGGCATACAACCCAAAGAACAGTGCCCCACAGTGAAACACAGTGGTGGGAGTATTATGCTCTGGGAATGCTTGAGTACATCTGGAACTGGGAATCTCATCAAGGTGGAAGGAACCATGAAGATCAAAGGGTGTGTGAAGATTTTGAAAGAAAACCTCAAGCTCTCCGCAGCAAAGCTGGGTCAACACAACAAGCTGAAACATAGGTCTCTCCTGCAGAACTACCTCCAGAGGGCCAAAGTGAACTTTATTGACTGACCTGCACAAAGCCCTGACTTTATCCCACTGTAAATTTGTGGAGTAAACTGAAGATTAATGTCCATGCAAGAAGGCCAACAAATCTGGAAGATCTTGAGAAATTCAAAAAGTTCAGGAGACATATGTGAGACTTGCTGAAAACTACAGCAAACGACTACAGGTTGTTATTCAGCAAAAAGTACACTCGATTAGCTATTAGCACCAGGGCGCTAATCATTTTGACACTGATAATTTTGCATATTGTTAAATAAATGTTTTTTTGTATGAAAAGTAAAATAATTGACATAACTGAGAAGATGTCATAAAAATCCCTTGTTCTGTTTAAAAGCACTTGGAAAATATAAAAAGGGGGCTAATAACATGTTGAGAATCGGCTTTGAACGTGAAGTAGATATTCATCAAACTGTAGTTAGCACATTTGGAAACCTATGATATACAAAAACTAAAAGGCTCCAAAAACACTGTAAGCTTTTTACTGGAAAATATTTATTCAGTGCTTGAATTTTCATGTGGATATCGTTGGCTTTTCAAAACAGGTTCAAAGACAGAGTATCTATTTCTGACAAAAGAATGGCTGAGATATTTAAGGTATCATTTTATTCAAGCTTGAAAGGTCAACAAACATTCACAGGAACAAAAACACACCATTTCCCACTAGTTCATCAGAAGAGATTAAACAAGCTGGCCAAAGGGTTCAAGAGATGAAGAGTTAAAAACAAAGATGAACCACAAATTTAAATGTAATGCAACTGGATACCAAAAACACTACTTTTTTGAAAGACAGTTAAAATAACAGTATGAAAGGAGTTATTTCTGCTTTTTCTGTGTGATTAGTTCAGAGTTTAAATTAAACTATATTTACACTGATGTAGAGTGATGAAGATATTCTACAAATGCAGTGACATATGGAGTCCTGCCTACTCAGGAAGAAATGAATAGACTGTCAGCAAATTAAAATTGGTCCTTTAGTAAAAACTGACCAGATTTGTTAACATTTTGAAGGTATCTTGGAAGCCAAGTACACTACATTTATATAACAGTCCGTTCCACATAAGGTAATGTTAATTAATAAAAAAAGAGACTAGGGAAACAAAACTAAATACTCAAAATGACAACACTACCATGCATTTCAAAATGTTACAAAGTTTTAAGGCAGTACCAAACAGGAAATCAGCTGATGACAATTTTGCAGGTATTTGACGTTTTGACTCCAAATTTCATGATGATCCAATTCCGGATATTTGATTAAAAACACAAGTGGGATTCAACCAGCATCTCGGAAATCCAGGAATCGAGAAACTATGCAGTTATTGAACGAACCAAATTACATTCACAAATCCACACCAGACAAATTTCCTCCTCTCCAGCTGCTTAACTTGTTTTAGTTGTAGCTCTTCTGATATGGGCGTATGCACTTAATGCCACAGTGAACAACCACCAAAACTCCATTGCACCTTGGTTTACCAACATTAAAGGAGCAAAACACAGAGACATTAAGGGAATTGAGCCTCCAGCTTCTCATTCACCACAGGGTCAACCAAACAGTTCAGCCCTGATTGTGACATGAAGATAGCAGTGTTCTGAATTTTTCTACATGTTTCAATTTGGATTGAACATCAGACTCCTCTTGTAATTACACCAGAAAGACAGTCATCCTTCTCTGCAAGTGACGCAGCATCTTCTAGGCACACTCATAGGCAGACAGAGGCTTTTCTGTTACTGGATGTGGTACCTAACCACAAGCTCTAGAAAGGACAGACAGCACAATACTTAAGGAGCAAAACTGCTGGTTTCGACTTACTTGCTTCCTTTGCTGAGAGCTATTTAATAAGTTAATGTTTTCTAAGAAAAGAGAATAAGATTTTTGTGGAGGATATCATTGAACTGCAGAGACTGGTTTTATTTTATAACAAAAAGTATTTTTGTACTTAGTTGTAAGTCAACTACCGTATCCATATACTGTAAAAGCAAAAAAAAAAAAAAAAATCATCTCTGATGTT
Source organism: Hemichromis elongatus (assembly GCA_015108515.1). Lineage (NCBI taxonomy): Eukaryota > Metazoa > Chordata > Actinopteri > Cichliformes > Cichlidae > Hemichromis > Hemichromis elongatus. Next base: position 25,725 of record VUQR01034974.1, on the reverse strand, counting down.
TAAAAACTGAGGTCATGCTGTTGGTTTTGGTCGACTGGTCATTTCCAGAGCAATTTAGCAAGTGAGGCCAAAAGGAGTGAAGCTGTCAGTATTAAAATAACACCCTTATGCTGTAGCACTCGCAGCAGCCAAGCAACTGACAAAACCAATAGAGCGAAAGAAGAAAACTGTGAGAAGCGCAAGTCTGGCAGACCCAATCAATAACCATGTTCCTGCTGCTCCTGACGCCAACGCTATGCACTTTAAAAATAACTAATTACAATGGAAATGATGACCGTCAATGAAGCAGGAAAAAAAAAAAAAGAAGCAAAGAGTTCTGGGAATGGACAAAAAAAATTTGCAAACACAAAAACAACAGGACATAGAATCCACACAGTGGGTGAAGAATTTAGAATGATAATGAATCAATTAAAACCAGCTCAACAAATTTAATTCCTATTTCCCCGTCTTAGTACAGCATCTCGGTTATTGTTAGAGCAGAAAAAAATATTTTCTCGTGTTTCTTTGAGGAATTTATTGCAGCAGTAAGTGAACTGTGCACAGAAGTTTCGTTCAGAAATGTGATGTGATGTGAGGGATTCTCTTTCTAGTTCCATTTTTTTTTCCTTTCCCTTCTCATCCATCTCTCCAGGCACTGCAACTCTCCAAAGACAATGCACTCTTCTTCTGCTTCCCACCTCCCGTGGCACACTCACACTTTGACAGGATTCTTCTTCATTCCACTACAGCCCACTGAAGCCAGGGCTTTCGCATAACTAATCTGTCATGAACATTTTGCAACTTGGGTGCTGTGTGTGGTGTTGGTGGTGGTGGTGGGGGTTACACTACAGAACTCGAGTCCAAAATGAACAGCCAATTTGATCAGACTTTCATCACTCCAGATATCGTGCTAAAGAAAAACATAAGAAAAAAAGGCCAACCTGCAGGTGATGAAAATAGCAAGCAGCCAGTGTGAGGTTCTGGGCTTTCATAGCCAGCCGTCTGCTATAACTGTCCGGGTGAAGGACTGTCCAGTTTCTTTGTCAGCCAGCCTTACATAACTCAAAGGGCAAGAAACAGCAGGAAAATCCTGTTCCAGTGCAAAGGCCCTGCTAAAAGAATCAGAGGCACAGACCTGATGAACCCAGCTGGCTATTAGATGAGTTTCAGTCCTGTGCAACCACCGTTTCCATTCATTTGCTACTTCACACACATCCTGACATTTGAGTCATGCCAATGACGTTTCGTGTGGGATGCAAACTCAAATTCAACTGGTTTTGACATGGCCAAAAAGTATAGAAACTGGTCAAATTGTACCATGTTTATTTGCAAAATCTCTGTCTTAGCAACAGTGGTCAACATGGTGTTACAGAAAGTATGCAAAAAGCCTAAAATATATAAAATTCAAATAAAGAATAGCTTTGTGAAAAACCTGACTGATGATTAGTCACAAGTGCTCTAAAATCACTAACAGAATGTCAATGATTTATGACCTATTGTATGCTCATGCTTTCAGAGAAAAAATGTGGATTGCATTTTAGGGATGTCTGGGGTGGTGGCAGACTAGCTGCCATAGTGTTCACTATTAGGCATATGGAAAAGTACTTACAGAGTATCCAATTCTTCATGGCTTAGAGCTGCAAAGATAATTCATGTAATATGTGACATGAAGTGAGAAGGTAAAGCCATTACTGTATATTTTACAAAATATTATGGGTTAATGCTAAATAAAAGATGCATTTTTCTCTCCATAGTCACGGTCTCTAGTGCTTTTAAGTCAGCCAAAAGACAGTCCATTGCTGTGAAGTTCATACTGTCCTTTGATAATTAACTGGAAAATTCAAATAGTCCATAAACCTGGTTGTCTGGTTTTACAGAACATTAATAAGGAATCACGTGGTTCTACAGCAGCTCACCTGATGGATGAGGCTCAGCGTTGACATTTTAAACAATACAGAGTACACATAAGCATACCAAAGGTGTTCATCCTAACTTTCACCAGTGAGACATGGGTTTGTAGCCTGGTGGGAGGCATCATGTCTCCAGTCACGGCCTGAATTGGGGTGACTGCCATCAGTCTCAGATAGATCGTCAAACTTTTGCAAATAACTGCACTCTAATTAAAAAAAACAAAAAACAAAACAGATTGCCAACATGTTGCAGTCAGTCTGAGTCAGCCTGAATTATTTTTTCAAATCTATGAGGTTCTGGCTGAATTTTGTGTGTAAGGGGTTAATGGGAATATCTGTGGACGCACACTGCAAGAGAATTACAATTTTGGATAATTTATCATAGTTAATTGCCCTATCATTACAAACAGGTTAAATGTAACTGCCACCTTAATCCCACTCAATAGAAAACTGATAGTTACAGGTCTCTGAGAGTCAGAAATCTTGTTTGTTTGTAGGTGACAAAATACTTATTTTACACCATAATTGCAAATAAATTCTTTAAAAATTATGATTTTAGTGATTTTGTGGAATTTTTTTTTGTCATTTTGTCTCTCATAGTTGAGGTATACCTTTGATGAAAATTACAGGCCTCTTTCCGCTCCGTTTCAGCCAACTTTCTTCTGATTGGTTGGCCTTCCCAAACAGAATATTTGAACGGCAAGTGGGTGGGGCTTCTGTGCTCACAACCACAGCTGTGTTTTGCCTGAGATGACAATATCCAGAACTCTAAAACTAACCATTTAGAGCATTTTGATTTGATGGCACTATGGCATGGATTTTGTGTATATGCGCTTTAATCAATGTATTCTTAACACGACCATTCTTAACATATTTGATAGACGTGAGTGTTAGTAGAATACATTGTGGTATCCACAGTCAGACGGACTAAATCATCTCCAATTTCCACTGCCTGGAAGTACCGGAAGATGTGAGTTCAGGCCCTCTGCAAACACAAGTGTTTGAAATGACATGCTTTGATTTCCCAAGAGCTGCATTTAATGCTGTGTTTATATTAATATTAAACTATGTTCTCTGGGATAAGCACCAGAGGAACTACCAGGGACAGTTCATGGAGAGTGGTTCATGTCCCTTCACACTCACAGAGAGGCTTCCCACTGTGCAACAAAAGTTTGGACAGATTAATGTATTTTTTATTCAAGTAAACAGTTTTCTGACTGTCTCAGTTGAAAATGAAATACCTAAAGCCAAAAAATATTCCCTAATCCTCTGAAATAATGCACGTTAATTACAGTACAGTCATTGTGGAAGGCAATCCAAGTTTGGAAGCCGTTTGACTGATTCCACAACTAATATGGCCCATAAGGGCAGATGGATATCTTCAAATTTTCCGTTTCTAACCTCAGGCCAAATATCTGACAGGTCTACAAGTGCTCAATGCCAAAGTTGATCTGAGAGCTGATGGAGCTGTCAAAACAGAGAGAAATTAGCCTTTAGTGCTTTCTCACCATTAGCTACAGTAAGCAGAGGAGACTGCTAAACTGCCTAATAAGAAACAGAGCTGTTTAAATATATTAGTGTCAGATACCGCAGTATCTCATATTTGAAGACAAATGGTCTTCCCTAAGTGCAAATATGAAAGCAGTGATTAATGACTTATCCGTTGACTTAGTTCTTATCAGCAGTGAGGGTGTCCCATGTCAGAATGAAGCTGACCTAGTTTCAGGCATAAAGTAAAATTTTATACCATTCTGTGCATACCAGATAACTAATGGGGAACAAAAGGGGGAGATTGTAGTTGAAATGTAGCAACCAAGAACCACCGAATATCAATGAAAATCAGTGACTTTTAGCAATGACAGGCAAAAAAAAACTGTTAGCAAAGCAAGCAGGCAAACTTTGAGTTTAACTGTTCTCATCTTTGAAAGGATACAGCTTATTGGCATATGAGGGAGTGTAAACACATTATAGGGTTGCCCGCATAACCCACATTTTTTTTTCCCAATTGAAAACAGTATATGTTGCTCAAGAAAAATTGGCCATTCAAGATGGTAATGTCAAACACGATGCTTAGTTGGAGGAGGTACCCAGAATAATTCTTGGTAACACAGAAAAATAACTGTATATGTAGCTGAAATTCTGCCACACCTGGAAAACTTGCATCATAGTGAATCAAACTGGCAGTTGTGGTGTACTGACCACAAACTGTCAAGCACACTCAATCCAGCTTCATTAGACCAAGACTGAAGTTATATAGTGAAGCTATCCTTCTGATGTTGTTTGGTGTCTCCCAGTGTTTGGATCATTCTATTTGGCCACATGTTTTGTTTTGCTTTTTGTTCGGGGTTTTTTTTTGTTTGGTTTTTAATACCAGAACAGAATGGGAAAGAACACCAGAGATTATAGGTGACAAAATGCGGGAAAGCTTGGATTCAGAGTCTGGGAAGTTTTGCTTTGGAGTTTCCATTTAATCCAGGGGGAAACAAAGGTGGATTCAGCAAACTACTCAGACACTTTCCCATGTGTGACGGTAAAGATTTCTATGTATCACCTATAAGATAAAACACCAGTCTGTTTACAGTATGTTCTTTGTATTTTAACCCTTAATGTTAAAAATCTCAAGTATAATTTTTAATTCAAGCTTATTTTAAAGCTGAGTGCATTGTTCACTCTGTAGTGTAGCCCTGGAGACTCCTGGGACCATTTTCAATCAAGAAAATAACAAAAATAGTAATGAAATAGATAACTTATTTCCACAAATCTGACCTGGGATGGCTCTTGACTATGTACTACGTTTTAGATAACACCCAAGTCATTATACATCACACAACAATGACGCTTTTGCCTGTCAGCTGTGTGAGTCAACTCTGCTAAGGTCTGGGCAACCCTCATACACTAGCTTTGGACCCCTCCAACATCTGTTTGGGCATCCAAGCAACACACACACATTTGAGTCTTGACAGGTATAATAAAGAAATGATATAGTTTTGTTTCAGTTTGCCGTCTGTCTGTTTATAGGAGCTCTGCGAGAGCAGTGTAGTTGAAAACATAACATTGTTAAAACAGAGTGCTAAGTAAGAAGTGGAGGATGTGGGCAACAGTGAAAAATCGGGCTATCCCATAAGGTGTCGTATATAACTCGTCACCCTCTGCTGCTTTTCACTTTCATAGTTCCACCACGTTTTCTTAAAGAGATGACAGCTGCATCAACTTTGTACTAGCTGGGCTGCACATAGCCATTTGTGCAACTTCTTTGACTCACTGTCATCAAATTTATTTCTGCAATTTCTTTTTCTCTCATCCCAATGCTCTGTGAAATTCCCATTAGAGCTGTGAGAGAAAATCTGACCTTTCAGTTTGTTTGACATATGCTCAATACATTTTCTGCTGCATGCTGCTAAGGCACCACTGGGTATGCTTTAAAACTGCAAACCAGGCCGAGTGTGATTTACACAGAGTATCAGATAAGTTTCATAGGGATGGTCAGCAAGTCATGTTTTCCAGTGTGGGCTGGTGAAATATTACTACTCAGCGCCAAAATCTTAACTGTGAAGATGATGTGGGGGGGGATAAATGCCAAACACAACTATGGTCTGTAATTTTTTTTGTTTAGAAGAAAAGGGGCTTTTGCTAATGTGTCATTTGGCAGTTCCAGTAAGGTCAAACTGAAACTGTTTTTTTTTTTTTTATTTAGCTCCTTTGGAGCTGTGTATACACCTCACTGCTGATGGGCTGAGAACTGGCTGGCTTTTGACTGACTTTAGTAATACCTGCATTTACCTGCTCTTTCAGATCAAAATGACTACCTGCAAGACACCTGCAACATGGTACGTGTGTTTTTGGAGAAAGATGGTGAATTTTAAATCAAGCCACCCAAAAGTGATTAAAGTGCAGACTTTCAGCCTGAATTCAAGGTGTTTAACAAATGTTTTGCATTAACTGTTTAGAAATTACATGTAAACGGCATAAAGAATGTCACATCATATAGTAGAGCTAAAGAAATTTCATCACTTCCTGTTAGCTCCTGATCCATTGTGTCTCTAGCTGCATTTTGAATGGTGTTGAAACCTGTGACATATACTATTGTGCATATTCAACACAGACACTCATACTAGCTTGTCAACTGTGTATAACAGTAGTACTGTAAACACCAACAGGCTTCAATCTCCACATTACTGTACTAAAAGTGGTTATGCCTTGAAAGACTGAACTGAAAAACGTATCATATGTCAGTTTATTCTGATGCCATCTATATACATATTAGCAACGTGAACATAATACTGCTGGTGATTTTCAGACACATCATTGGTATGATACAGTGGCAACTTCCTCTCTGTCGTGGACCCACACTAGTGTGTTGTTCTTTGGGTTTGTGTAATGTTGCTCATAGTAGTTTCCAAGGTTTGAAATTTGGGCATTTTCAGATCCTGATTTTTTTTTTTTTAAACAAAGTCAGGATCTGAAAACAAGTGAGTTCAGACTGTGACTGGCTGTAAACCAACTCAGAGTGTGAGACTGATGCCAGACCTGTCTGAGGTGAGACTTGGATAGAACTGAACAGGCAGGCTTTTAGGCCAAACCAAACCCCAAGTTAATATCACAATGATTTCATGGTCATTTCTTAAACACACACAAAAAAAAAAGGAAAGGAAAAAAGAAAAAGCCAAATCCAACCACCTGGTTTTTCAGGCAGGCTATAGCGCTCTCAGTCGTGGAAAGTTGTGGCAATTTGAATTAGCAATAATCTTTGGTAATGCAGGTCAAAGATGATTCAGCCAGGTAGTGTTAGTCCAGTACACACAGTTATTCGAAATATATATTTAGTTTCATTACTTTCCATGTAAATGGTAACACTGCAGTGTATTTAAACTGTATATGAAATTAAAAAAAGGGATACTGCAGGAAAAAAGGAGTTAGCTCTGCTGTGTCCTAAAATTTCTTTGCTTTCACTGGCTCGAAAATTTCCTTGGACATAAGCTCAATATTGTTATACAAAGTCCAGAGCAGAATTATTTCCAAATGTTTGCCACTTTCTTCATGAGGTCAGTGTAATTCCAAACCATTTCTCCTCTCCCCACTTCCTCATTACTTCTCCCGATCAAACAAAGCATATTCTGAGTTTTCATGGTCTACCAAAATGAAAAAATGCAGTAAACAAACTCATCAGTAAAAGTCATGCAGTCACTCAAAATCTGGAAAGAAATTGTCTTTAGACTCACATAGGTGGGGTAAGTGAAATTTTCTTTTACTTGTGGTTCATCAAGGTTCAGCAGTCCTGTGTGGATTAACAATCCAGTAGAAGAATGTCATTTTTTTTTTTTTAACTTGTCCTGCATACTTATCAGTCTAAATGCACACGCTTGCAGTGTAGCACTGTGTGTGGGCCCGAATAATGTGAAGTCACAGCTCAAAAGCCCATAATCTGCAATGTTGGAACACTTCATCATTCAGCACATGTCCCTTTAGGGGCGGCTAAAGCCTTCAGCTGATGCCTTTCATTATAACCTCCTGCAGCTTGACTTCTGATTTAATCAAAGAACAGCCACTCAAGACTTGGGTACATTGAAGTGATGCTACAGTACAGTTTTAATTATAAAGAATTTTTTATTATTCTATGATTTCATAACTTTTTGATATTAATCAGTAAAAAAGTCTCCCACATGTCCACATAGTCTAGTCAATACACTTGCTTGCAGGCTCAAAATGGTGCACTAGTAGTCCAAATAATTATTTTCCAGATACTGAGTCAAATGTTTTCAGTTTACAGAAAATTTGTACTAAGCTGTCAGCAGGCAGTGTGCTACCTATCAAACTACTGAGGCCACACTGCAAAAACTCAAAATCTTACTAAGTATATTTGTCTTATTTCTAGTCAAAATTATCTCATTACACTTAAAATAAGATACAAAAAGCTAAAGGGCAACATTTCAGTAAGCTAAATGAACTTGTTTCAAGACATTTAATCTTGATACTGAAGGACCCGTCTCATCCTGGCAACAAACAGTTCAAGCTTCTGCAATCCGGCAGAAGGCTCCGCAACATCCGGGCAAGGACAGATAGACTCAAGAGAAGCTTCTATCCCCAAACCATTCACTCTAAACCATAAAATGCCACAGGACACTCTAAACACCCCCCCCCCCCCCCCCCCCCCCCCCCCACCCCCCCCCCCCCCCCCCC
>VUQR01034972.1:50782-71092 GCA_015108515.1 Hemichromis elongatus | reverse complement strand
GATGAGAGGTGAAACGTCTTCAAGCAACCAAAGAAGTCCAGACGCCTTTTCCTTACACCTCCTTAGACTACAATGACCTGGATGACTGAGAACCTTCACAGACATCCCCATACTGTAGAACTGCGTGTTCGGGTGGAGTGATTTATATAGACTGCGGCTGCCTCACTCATGTTGCCGCTTCTCGCTGCCGCCATGTCTGTTTTGAAAGTGACGACGCATCGACGCACATTTTTTTACGTCGACGTCGACGCGTCGTCCCAGCCCACGAGGTCAAAGTCAATAACTTTTACTTTGACGGGAGACTCATGGCAGTCCACAATTATTATGTTTTCTGGTTTGAGGTCAGCATACACTATTCCCAGAGAACTCAGATAGAACAGAGCATTTGGTAGTTGATGTAAAATTGACCTCACTTCTCTCATGGGGAGACCCTGGTGATTCCGATCCTGCATGTAGTCCCAGAGGCTGCTGTGTCCACAGCAGACTAGCTTTAGGCAGTTGAGTAATTCCCCATAGCGCAAAAGACTAGTAGTTAGCCTGAACCACATTATGCACCAGATAATTAAAGACATGCTTCATCTTATTTAATATTGATGTCTGATAATTAAAGGATCACAGGATTAAGAGGATACTGCCTATGTACCTCTCTCTCTCCTCTAACGCTTTCATCTCTTACTTTCTCACTCTGACACACACACACTCGAGCGAATAGAAACTTGAAAACCTAGCTGCACAGATACACAGCAGGATACATTAGGTCTTTAGCATTTAATGAAGACTCTAGTGCATAGGCTGTGCGTGCTGTAATATGGCATTTGGGTGTCAGGACAAAAAAGCTCACTAGAGACTTCATTAACAACTAATTGATTTCACTTTTGTTATTCTGAGACTGATAATGCACAAATTTGCTCATAAGAAGATTAGGCTGAACCATTTATATCTGTCGGCAGATTACTGGGAGGAAGTAAATGGCACATTTACAGTAGGGGTGGGAGTAATAGATATGGATATAGCTCAAGATATGATGGCGTTTGACAAAAGAAGAGGGATTTACAGCTCGTTCTCCTCCCTCTTCAATTCTCCAACCTATCCACTGCTCTGTTCTCTCTGAATCCCTATCTAATAGAATTAGAGCTGAATGATTAGAGCTTGGCAAAGTCTGTAGTCCTCTGGTAGGTTGGGGGGAGGGCAAGTATAAAACTAAAAAACACTGAAGGGGTAGAAGAGGATTGCTGGCAGTGTCTCAACAGTTTTCCAACCTTGACTGAAGTAATTCCTCACTTGAGTAAAAAATGAATGCAGCGAAAAACAGAGCTAACAACTGTTCTATTATGTAGTTTAACAATGACTAGAAGATGCTACACATTTCTGTCGTTTAGAGAATTTAAATAAAAGCACTAGCTGTAATGACCACCTCTGTAATTTATCAGTCTGTTAGGCTCTATCATAAAGCAGTCCAGATGAACAGGAGCTGTAGATACGCTCAGCCCCGCTGGCTGAAGTGAAAAGAAAAACGACCTTGGGCATCGTAAATCTCTGGGGAACCTTCATTAGCACCTGACAAAGCCACAAAGCGCCATCACACAGTGTCTTAATGCTTTGCAGTTGGCTGCCAGCCTTCAGACAGCGCTGCGGTGTGGTCATTCGCACATTTAAGTACCCTGACTGGGAGGCAGTGCAGAAGTTGATTCCCTCAATTTAGCAGGTCTCTTCATAAAATGACCGGCGTGATAATGGCCTGGCCTCTTCCAGGTAGGGTTAATTTGCCAGGATGTTAGGTGGTTTCAGGTTTAGAGTTGATTCACTGGCTGCCACAAATGTGTTCAGTACTACCACTTAGCCCTCAGTTCAGCAACGTTTAGAACCCAAACTAATAACAGCTGTCAAATGTGCGTTACCGTGGCAACAATCTCTCAGGCAACCAGCGAAGCAGCCACCCCGACACGAAACGAGTTATTGTGCTCCAAAAAAAACAAAACAACCAACACTGGATGAGAAAGTTCAGACAGACAGCACATATTCAAAGACTCCTTTCAAGTACTGTGTGCTGCTTCTTCAGAAACATGCCCTGACCACACCACCTAAAGAAGTTTAAGCCTCGATCTACTGTACATGTCATAGTTTTACTTCCAAACAAATGTGACTTCTCTGCAGTGATCAGGCCAAACTGGTGGCTCGTTTAAAACCCAGTCATGATTCGGTCTAGACTCTTTTCGTCTTCATAAAATACAAACATTGCTTACAATAATAAGTAACCATAGAAAGCAAAAACCATACAGACACATTATTTGATGAAGTAGCTATGATCCATCTTCCCTATCCCAATAATAACTGATTATCCTAGACAATTTTTTAGGTGGACATGTTTGACCATTACACTTACCAATATTAAAGATATTTCTTTAGGTAGTAAGATTATTCACAATTTAATATACATTTGATTTCTGTGAAGAAATGCCAGCTAACTCACCTAAACACAGAGACGCAAAAAATGGACACATTCATAACAACAAACTGTTTAAACATGCATTTGTCATAAGAAGACTAAAGGAAATCACTTTGAGAAACAAATAGTCATTTTGCCTTGAATGATGCAAAAATTCTCCTTAAAATGCTTTAGCAACACATATACATATGTTACTATATGACTGTCGTGGCCCTGAGTCTTCTGACTTAGTGTTTATGTTTTATTATTTATATTCTTTGATTCATTGTTTTTGGTTCCCTTTATCGTTTTCTGCTTGTGTTATATTCTTAGTTTCTAGGATTTGGGTTTCTGTTACTTTGCCTTCCCCGTGTTCCTCATCTGGTCACTCTTGTCTCCATGTTCCCCCTGTCTCCCTAATCAGTCATGTCTCTATGTCTCAGTGTCAAGGTCCATAACACAAAAGCTGGGTCGCACCGACCCAGGACCGTGACAATAACGTAAATTAGTGTAATGCTGTTTTCGCTGTCCACACTGCGACGCGAAAGCACAGTTTTCAAATGTATCCGTTTTCGAGATCATTTTCAAAACACTCAGTTTTCCTTGACCAAAAATGCCTTCTTAGTGTGGACGGGAGGCCAAAACAGAGAGAAAGTGATGCGTTTTCAAACGGAAACGTATTTGTGGGGCCTAAGTAGCGTAGCCTAAGTCTGTGTCGTTTTCTTGTGGTTTTCCCTTAGTTTCTTACTCAGGGTTATGGTTTGCTAGTTTAGGCAGGCAATAAAGTCATGCTAGGACACAATTAGACAGATCAGCTGATTTTAGTACGAGCTCACACTGGCAGATAGCTAAGCTGATCAACAAATCTCATACAAGGTGCTTTACAGTTCATCTATGTTCTGTGTTCCTGCTGCTTATCTCCCAGACCAGAGTCACACTCCTAAATATACATTACTAGAAATAGAAATAACAATTGTTTTTTGAACACGGAAAAATATTATATTTAGTTTACAACTTCTTTCACATTAACCACATTATGACCATGGGAAATTTATTCTACAACTCCTAAACTTGTCAGCATGTCTGTGTAGGATCTAAAGTTATCTTTTTGTTTTTTTTCAGAGGCTAAATGCAGATGCAGCAAAAGAGTTTGCTCAAACTTCTTTCCATGGCAATTTCTAAAGCACCTGAAGTAAGCTAACATACTTTCAGAGAGACAGAATGAGACAAATCCACAGTGTTAGCTGTGTGGTGAAATGTCGATGCAGCTGAACCATAATTTTGTTGGCCTGGCAGAACATATCCATCTTCCCATCCTCCTGCCAATCCTTTCCATGCTCTTTATCGCAGTGTGGGGTTATTAAATAGGCATATCCCAGCCTATCTCGTCTCCAGCCTCTAGCTGTCACCTCTGTATAATAACCTATTCACTAACAGGCAGGGTAATGAGAACAATGCTTGGGCTGAGAGGCCAGTCGCCATGATTGCTCTACAGGCCACCACTTCACCATTACACATTCTCCCACATGGCAGCTCAGCTCCCTTTCAAACATTTTGTAGTTTCACATTGGCTGCTCTCACAAACTGCACAAAAAAAAAAGAAAGAAAAAAAAAGGAGAACGTGCCAAATTCCCTGGAGACGACCCAGAGGAGAATTTTGAAAGGGGATGCATATCTCTCACGTCCTGACTGCTCTCCGAATAATGACTTCAGGTTTAGGCAAAAGCAGTCAAGAAGAACAGGAGTGCAGGACGTCAGTGCACTGTTCTGAATCAGTTAACTGATAAGAGACCATGCTGCACAGATCTCAGAGGAGAGACCCAGAAAAGTCTGCAGATTTGGCTCCAAATGGGTAAAAAATTGTAGATATTTCACCAGTCAGGAGTTTCCTATTGTTGAGTAACTACTATCTTTGCCTATACTTGGGAAATGATGGGAATTTAAAATACATCAATAACAATAGTTGCTTTTAACAATATGAATACTTTTATAAAGTTAAAGCAAAAATATTAACACTAAATAATTAATGGTTAGTAGAAAGCCTAAGCACCACAGGAACAGTTATTCTGCCTTAGCAGCATTCAACATTAAACAAGGTCAACCTATATTATATTTCCACCCATTTTTGAGTCAAAGCATGACTCTGACCCCAGAAACAGAGAGCATTATTACAGGTTTGGGCTCCTGGAATCGCACCCCACCCTCCTGTGTGTTGGACGCTGAGTGAATGAGGGAACGCTATCATGCAGACGGTATAATTCATGTAGGACTCAAACAGTGATGATGATGATGATGACTTTTCATAACCTCGCTGCCTCTGGTGGCACTATGCGCAGGCTAAATGTGCATTTGTTGAACTGTGATTGTAAGATTGATGAATATGCATTATGTCTGTGCTTCAGTGTGCATGCTGGGTGGACAGGCACGATAGGTACAAAATGTGCACTCTGACTACTTTTGGTTTTGTTTCCATTTCTCTCCTTCCCTTATAGAACATCAGCCATCAGGCAGCTTAATCTCAGGATCACTGTGGTAAGTTTGCAGTATTTAGAACATATTTTTACAAGGTCAAAGCCACCCTGAGCAGTATGAACACTCAATAAGGGAACATTTTTTAATCACAATGTAGCATCAAGTCATTTAAACTTCTGAAAATTTATCTGGTCAGTTAACTAGCAGAGAGTTTGTTAATCAGTTTCAGCTCCTCTGGTGTTAATACAATTAACAACAGGTGTTCTAGAGGTAACCTCCAAGACAGGGATGGTTTTACAGGTGGATAACATTGACATGTTTTCCCTTCTCATCCTTTCTGACAGTTTTTTCACTAGTTTTGCATTTGGCTAGGATTAGTGTCAATACAGGCAGCATGAGGTGATACTTGAACCCTACAGAGGTTGCACAGGTAGTCCTGCTCTTCTCAACAATATGTGCCATAGCCAACAGGTTTGCGCAGTTCGAAGAGCATGGAGGAGACTTATGTAGACAGGCAGTTAGTGTAGCTGAACAGGAGCGTCTTTAATGGATCAGCAGGAGGAAGAGGATGAGCAGTGCCAGAACTATAGAATGACTTCCATCCACTGGTGTGAATGTCTCTGAACAACTTCACGAGGGTGGCCTAAACGCCTGACATCCTCTAGTGGGCCCTGTGCTCCCTTTCTGGCACAGTGAAGAAAAATTGTCATATGCCATCGAATTCAAGAATTGGCAGGTCCATCACTGGTGCCCAGTGCTTTTCACAAATGAGAGCAGGTTCACCCTGTGACTGGTTCGGGCCTGGTCCTAGAGGATGAAGGAACTGATACCAATGACTGGCCCCCACACTTGCCTGACCTAAATCTAATAGAACATCTCTGGGACATTGAAGTGTAGCCTGGTGGCATCAGAGACTGAAATCACTCTGATTTTTTAACAGTATATAAAGTTCGTTTCTATCACATTTGTCACATGAGTATATCACTACACCTTAGCAAATTTACACAGTGAAGTGTTAGTCAAGTCCAAAGATGTTTGATACAACTACTTAGACTAAAATTTTGCTCAAAGTTACACCCCACATCAGAATGTATTTATACTGATTAACATTACTATTAAGGTAATCTCTGTAAATAAGAAACAAACCCATATTCCACCTGTGCTGTCCTACAAATCAGTGAAACCTCAATAACCTATTACACATCCTTATACTATAAAAAGATGTGGAAGTATAATAAAAGACTTTAACTGCAAATCAGTGTGAGCATGCATAGGCTGGAAATTAAGGAGTTAAAATCAAAGTCACTTAACAGCCACATTTGCTGTATACCAGCCTTTTCCTCATCAGTCTTGCTGATGGCTGCAGTGGTCCCAGCTGCTTCACTGTCTGCCAGACTATCAGTAACTCTGCAGGCTACTAATTACCTGTGTCACATAACTATATCCATCTCTGCATACACAGAGCAAATTAGCTGTGAGGTCGATTTCACCAGTCTTTCAAATATCTCTGCCATAACTGTGGAAACAACTCTCCCAGGAGCAAAGTAATCAAACAAAACTTGTGCCAAAACACAGACAAGTGCCAAGTCACATCCCTCTGTTCTACATGACAACCCCACTGCCGCTGTCACATTGTTGTTCTGGAAACTGGCACCTGCTTTTGGATGATTGATTCATTCTAAAATTGTCATGTTTGACACCCTGGATCGTCTCCAACCCTCCGAGTACTAAAACCATCAGAGAAAAAAAAAAGACTCATTAGGCGAGTGGATAATAATAAGAACTATCAGCAAAGTATCATCGATCCATTTCTTTCCACAACAACTAAGAAATCCTGGCACTGAAGGACAGGTAAGATATTTAATAAAGATTGTAACATTAATGACTCAATGGCGGTCCCATCCACCAACTCAACATACAAACAATGTAACACCTGCATAGTCAAACATTAAATTTTCTGCACATTCTCACATCTTCAGAAAAAGATGTAAATCTTGGTTGGGTCTGTACATTGCAAATATCAATAAACCGTGATGCCCTTTTTAGAAAGGACTGTTTAGCAGAGAAAAAGAGAATGTAAATGACAGCAGAGAAGAAACTACTCTCTCTAAAGGCCAGGTGACAAACACAGAGCATTTGAGCAAGAACATCCACTCTTACTGGGAACGCAAACTACAACATATAGGTAGTCTTAAATGTTTAGTTGTAAGGAATAACAATTTAACTGCAGCTTGCAGGGAATAGTAACAATTTTAGCATAGCCTATTGATATTAGAGAATTTTTCATGGTTACCATTGACAAACACGAACTCTGAATACCCATTAGAAATGTTAAACCTTCCAAAACCACCGGGCTGAAAACTTATGTCCACACCAAAGTGCCAAAAACTGCCAGAGGCGCTTCACAAAATCATGTCAATCCCCATGTAAAGTCAAACCTATAAGCAGAATAAAGCGCATTAAAGAATGTTATAGAAACTGGTTTTGATCTGTAAATTTCCTTTATCACAAATGTAGGAGTGTGATTTTTCTTCATTACTCATCAGTTTAATTGGTCTTGAGTTATACAGTATAAGGGGCAAAGCCACTTTGCTGACACATTTGTTAGAACAACTAAGCTCAGGTCATTGAACTGGACCAGATTTGTAGTATTGATTGCTTTTAGAGCAATTCAGTTACTTTAAATTATCTTTTTAAATAACAGCTTTTTTTTGCAAACAATCTGTGCAATGCAGTCTAAATACAGCCTATTAAGGCACCTTACTAGGCAAGCGAGCACTAATTCCACCCTCATCCAGTACGGTTACTTCTAAGTCCAAACAGCAATGGTCCCATTTAACCAAAGTGAAGAGGAAAAAACAAAGACATGCTACATATAAGAGTCCATTGTATATTATTAATTAAAATGTTAGAATCAGACTCTGAAAAACTCTGAATGCAGTACCATATTGATATTGCATCCATTTTAAATGACTATGATTAAAATCCTTTTAGTGTCAAGATCTTTGCTAAGCAAATGCCTGTTAGGCTTTTTCCATTTGCGTGCGATTTATATTCCACTGCATAAAAGCACAGTGAAAATGTAATATCACCTGTCACAAACACAGTACTGTCAAAGAACACAGATATTAATGACACATGGTCTGAGCTTTACAACTCATTATCTCTATATCAGAGTAAATGGCAAACCAGCCATCTAAAATGTATGAACACATTATGCAACGCACAGCAGTGCTCATCTCTCAGCACCGGGTGCATCCACCCCTGGGGCACAATGATTGGCATTCATGGGCAAAGTTATGGTCGTGGACTCAATTATGAGTCTCATTACAGAAAGAGAGGCCAGAGGTCTCGGTTTCAGGCTCATGCCAACAAGAGTGAGTTTACAGCATTAATCCAATGTTTCACCAGGTTTGGCTCTTTTCTGTGGTCATCTCAGCAGGTTTGAAAACTTATTTATGCTATTTTACGGTGCTTTCAATTATAACTTGTGTAATTTTTAGTATTTGTGTGTGGATGCTTGTTTGTTTGATGATGTAGTATATGTTTGTATTCTACAGCACTTTGTATCAGCTGTGGTTGTTTTAAAGTGCTTTATAAATAAAGATGATGATGATGATGATGATGATGATGATGATGATGATGAAAAGAAAAAAAAAAACAGGCTAAAGAGAGTCCAGGGTCTCGGTTTCAGGCTCATGTCAACAAGAGTGAGTTTAAAGCATTATTCCAATGTTTGTCTGACACCAGCCCTGATCCTTTAATTCAGACTGCTGCTGCCTTACCATCACTAGCCACTTAGCCTGCCAACAACCCCCACAACCCCATCCCTCAACACTCATAACATACAAACACACACCCTAGGATACAGACACCAGCTGTTGGGCTCAGCTGTATCACAATGACAGGGGTAGTGTATGTGTGTGTGCGTGGGTGGGTGGGTGGCTAAATAAATGCATATATACATTTATGCATACACAGATGGCTTAGGTGTGAACAGCTCCAGATCATGCTACACTGCCATCAAAGAACACTCACAGAGCTGAAATCGTCCGAACACCAAAATAATTAAAATGCACAGCACATACAACAGAAAACAGAAAGACATGTTAATGAATCTCTGCTTGTGTTAAACGTTGTCTTGAATCTCAGACACTGTACATTTATGCTGGCTGAGCTCTCTGTGAGCTGGCAGGAGACTGAAGCCGAGGAGGCAGTCTGACACAGTTGCCAATATTAGCAGGTAGGTAGCAAAATGTTTGCACTTGGAGAATAACAGTGCTTAAATAATTCATTAATTAGTTATTTTATAGATAAAGCTAATCAAGTAGCAAAGCAAGATGTTAAAATTGGCTCCACTTACACCATGAAAATCCGAATAGGGTGGAAAAGTATGTGAGAAACTGACTCTGCTATTTGTGAAATGCCACAGGCCAGAGTGGAGGTAAGACAGCTGAGCTAATTAACATACACTGAGCACAACTATAGGCAAAAAGCATAACTAGCAGTAAAAAAATTAAAAAATTAAAAAACAGGGAAAGGTTATGTTTTATAGTTTCAGACATCAGTCCCGAAAGCTTGGAGACCCATCAACAACCCATCACAGGGTGGAAAAAATACCCCAGACCAATCGACAGTAGTTGCTGGAGGTTGCTGTCAATCACTGTCAGCTTGATTCACTCAGGCCTGGGGCTTGTCTGGAAACCCCCTGGTCCCAAGTGTGCATTCCACAAATGGCTAACAAGGGGTCGTGAAGAGGTATATGGTGCCGCAGCGGTCCTTAGCCGGTTGCCACAGTCGGCATTAGTTTGGATGAAAGATGCCGACTTGACTGCAGACACTTGCCATTTACTCCAAAAAAGATGTAACAAAACACGAACTGAAAACAGTAAAAGTAAAAGCTGAACCTTTTCAAACATGTTGGTTGCAGTGGTTACACACAACTGCAGCTACAAGCAACCAAACAAGCAAGGGTTTTTTTGGTGCAGCGCCCTCTTTGCAATCAATTTCACCTGGCAAGACTTTGCAACCACCTATTAACCGCTTGGGGAATACAAATTTTTGCTCCGTCTCAGCCAGAGGTTGTTCAGGGGAATCGACTCAACTCTAGGCCTATGTTACTGAGGCTTAGCTGTTTAGCTTAATCTACGTATGTCCACCAATTACATTAGGCTACATCACTGGTCACTACACGAGACTCTCATGTTCGTATTCTTCCACATTGTTTTTTTCTTAGACTTATTGTGTTACTGTTTAGTGCAACTTGATCATTTACCCCCTCTCAACCTTAGCTGCTGTTTAGATTATACATAACATACTTCTTTTTACCACTGGAGACTGAAGAGGCCTGTTAAGCAATTTACAAACCGTGCTGCAGTATGCCTGGTAATGCAGTAAATGTAACATACATAACTAATGTTTCTTCACAGACGACAGTAGCGTGGAACTTGTGTAAATTTACAACAAAGGGTAGGCTGACAGCAGTGTTGTCGGCTGTAAATTAGCTCCGTTGACTCACAGTGCTCTGCTGGAGATGTGCACAGACCTCTGTTCCAGCTGCAAGAGGAAGCCTTTGTAGTTTTCCTCCAGGTATGAAAAGAACCTGTCTCACATTCCAGCGCATCGCACAGTAAGGAGCATTCAGCATCTGGGTGGCATGTGTGAGTGTCTTTAAGGGATCTGAATTCATATGGAGACCGTTTTCCATTTTTATCACATAACACAGCAAATTTCTCTTTTCAAAATGCTCATATGTGCCCACATAAATCTGTACATTTCCTTTCAAGTTTCATACAGAGACAAAAACACACAGACACACTAAAACGATCCAGATTATAGTACAGATGTGGGCCACTATAATACCAAAGAACAAAAGCATAAAATATCCATTTACAGACCACTGACAAACATTCAACTGAAATTGTCAACAAAATGCAATTGCCAAGGTAACAAAACATGAATCTGAACACTATGATTAAAGATTTGCTGCAGAAAGACAATCTGCTTCTATTTATAGCTGTTCTCAGGCGTTTCAAATAAACCTGACAAAACCTTAGTTTGATATCATTGTTCTCCCGCAGAATCAGAATTAGGGCAGGGAACGTGCACGCATATGCACTGCTATATCAAGATGAAGGTTTATCCACAAAAGGACGTGCAAAAATGCTCCTTACATTTTTTTTCAAAATATATATTAATAGCCAGTTTTGGAAGCAGAGGATCGGCACACCAGGAACTCCATCCCTGACACTCAATCTACAAAGCACTAAACCTTACAGTTCCTCCTGTGGTTGGTGGGCCCACAGGAGGGCGGACCCATGTAGCTGATTCAGGCTTAGCCTGGCTGAGCCCCATGGGTTAAGGCCCACCCATCAGATGCTTGCCCTCGAGCCCTTACCCTTGGGATAGCTCCAAGGTGGCACCCCAGTGACCCTCACCCATGCAAGGTAAACTTTACCATTTACCATTTTTTTCCTTTTCTTTTTAGGCATCATAGGGGTTTTAAAATCAACAGTAGAATTAGAAAAAGCCAATTAAGGTGGTTAAAGCATTTGATTAGGATGACTCCTGACACCTCCTAGGCATGGTGTTTCAGCATGTCCTACTGGGAGGCAGCCAGGAGACTCAGGACTTGCTGGAAACATCATTACATCTCTCGGATGGTTTAGGAACAACTTGGTGTTCCACTGGATGAACTGGAAGGTGGTGGCTGGGGTAAAGGAAGTCTGGACCTCTGCACTTAGAGTGAACCAGCTCAATTAGGGAGGAAGTTCCTGATAAGCTAGCAACATCTCTCAGCTTTTTTAGTGTTTAAAAACATCTCCGTCACTCACAAAACACCAGACGTTGAGCTATTTTACAGAAAAAGCCATATAATAGTAGTTAAGATAATACACAAATAAGAGAAAAAAGTATCCAGTGAAGAACAGGCTACTTATAGACTGTCTGTATTGAAAAACACAGAAGATACTAACTGCCAAGCATACGTTTCACCTCAGTTCCAGTTTAAAACCAGATGAGCAATAATTATACAAGTACAAAGCAGAGCAGTGTTTTACTCTACATAAACAATACCTCCTACTTGTGCCCCCACAACATCCCAGAGGGACTCACGTGTCTCCCATGTCTCCCTCTCCATCTCCGGGCTGGCAAAGTGAGCACTGGGAAATGCCCGCTCTAACACTTTCCATGCCGTCTCATCAAACAGGTAATTAAAAACAGCCTCCATGGGTCTGTGACTTGAGCTGATGGTATGTACACACTATGTAGGTGGCCCCCAGTTTTTGTAAGCCACATCTTTCCATCTAGTAAGCAGACACAGGCCACAGGGACTGAAGGTTAAAAATTAAAGTCTGTGGTTTGCAGTGGAGGTGACATGTCACCAGTGTGGAATTACCACAGTCAAACCAGTGGGCAGAGGAAAGAGGACCACTGTTATTCTTTTGTGGTGTTAGGATAACAGTTGCAGGATGGCTGAGCAGCAAGGATAACAACACTCCATTATAGTATTGGAGCTTTTCATTATTAGGAGCGCCTTTCACATGGAAATGATTTGCCATAAAACACTACATTACTTCTAGTTTTGGAGTAAGAGCCTCTCCATCCTCTAAGTGGATGGAAATTTGAAATCGTCCTCTGTCTCTCTCAGCAGATTAAGATCAATATTTCCACCCAGCAGCAACCCAGAGAACGTGTTGACAGCGAGGTGAAATTAATGCTGTTAAAAATGAAAATTTATTCTTTAATGACTTGTCTGGTGGAAATTTTCTTTTTCCCCAAAGAAAACATTAACTGCAGGCTAAAATTAACCCAAGGTGCTGTGTGTCGATCTGTTATTCTGTCAGTTTCCAGATGCTCCCCTCCCTGACATCCCCACCTCCTGTTTTCCTTCAAACTGCGTCTCCTCTGTGGATAGGAGGTCATCTGCAGTCTCTGATCTCCTCATTTTGGCCCTGCAGCAAAATCACAGCAAAACACTGAGCCAAAGATCTGATCAGCACTGCACTGCTGCTGTGATGGTGCACGTGAGTAAGTACTGGTGTGGGGGGGGGGATGAACTTGTGCTCAGCAGTAAGTAATGGCAGCAATATTCTGTTCAGCTGCACCGAGGCAGTCTGGAAAATAATATGTGGAGTAACACAAATGTGTAATGTGTTTGTGCCTTATGCCACATAAACATTACACAACACAATGTTTGCATGTAAAAACATTTTTCCTCTTAATTTGGCCTTTTTGGCATTCATAAACCACAGTAATATACTACAGCTATGTTTTTTAGCACAAAAATCTGTTGCTTTTAAATTGCTTCTGCTACTGGTTGTCTCTATGCACTCAACAAGTATAACATTATAACTACCTGCCTTTTGCTGCAGAAACTCCCTTAACCCGTTGAGGGAGGAACTCCTCTAGACTCCTGAATGTCTGCAGTAGTATCTGGCACCAAGATGTTAGCAACAAATCCATTAAGTCCTGTAAGTTGTGAGGTTAGTCCCACAGATCATCAATCGGACTGAGATCTGGGGAATTTGGAGGCCAAGTAAACATGTCAAACTCTCAAGCAGCATCCTGCTAAAAGAAGCCATCAGCAAATATTGTTTCCACATTTCCAGGGTGTAGATACTCTGCAGCAAAGCTTAGGTAGGTGGTACGTGTCAAAGTTACATCCTTATGGATGGCAGGACCCAAGGTTTCCCAGCAGAGCACTGCCCGAAGCATCACACCTGCCTCTGCCAGCTTTCTATACTGCATCCTGATGCCATGTGCTCCCCAGCTAAGTAACACACATGCACCTGGCCATCCACAGGACGTAAATGATTTCCATTGCTTCCATTGCTCCGTCTGATGCTCACATGCCCACTGTTGATACTTTCAGTGTGGAAAGAGGTGAGCATAGTCACTGACTGGTCTGTGGCTATGCAGCCCAATACACAACAAACTGTGATGCACTGTGTATTCTGACACCTCTCTATCAAAACTAGCATCAACTTTTTGGGCAATTTGAACAACAGTAGTTTGTCTGTTGGATCGGACCACACGGGCCAGCCTTTGCTCTTCACCTGCATTATTGAGCCTAGTCTGCCCATGAACCTGTCGCTGGTTCACCACTCTGCCTTCCTTGATCACTTTTGATAGATACGGAACACTGCAAACCGGGAAAACCTGACAAGAGATGCTTTGACCCAGTCATCTAGCTTAGGATTTGAACCTCAAAGGCTTATGCTTGCCCTTTTTTCCTACTTCAAACAAATCAACTCTAAGTATTAAACGTTCACTTGCTCTCTAATACATCCCTACCCAATAACAGGTGATATGATAAAAAGATAATCTGTGCTATTCACTTCACCTGCCAGTGTTCATAATGGTATGCCCTACTTGTGTATATATATATATATATATATACATATATATAGGCATAAATGCACAGATACACCCATAGATTGACTTACTCACTTCAATGGGGATAAATAATCTTTATCCCAGATTTAATAAATAATCCTATTTAGTCTACATTTTCACACATTTTCATTCACATCTATCATCTATGTGAACATATACATCTTCACATACATATATGAACATTCACGTATATCAATATTCATACACCTCATGTGCTATTTGGTACCAGATGAAGTCCTTCCTTATCCAAGTCCTATTTGTATCTCTTCAAATAGCAATTTTTTTTTATTTCAACTGGAGAAATAAAACAAGACTCTATTTAAAGCAGGCTTTTATTAATAGCAGGTTTTTCTTACCTTTATTATTGTTTGTTTATTAGCTCTGCAAATCTAACTAACGACTAGACTGCACAATGTGGCGCTAGCAACAAATAACTCATAATGACAGAATGTGCATAACATTTTAGCTTAGTTCATGAGCTCAGAACACCACAGTATGAACTCCATATTTTATTGAAACATTTCAAATTAAAGACTCACTCCAGTGTGCAGAAACCTTTAATTTCTTGACAAGGCTTTTATTTGCTGGCATATGCAACAACAGCTGGGATCGTTTTTCTCCCCTGGCCTGTATTTGAGTTGCCTCCATTATCAGAGACCTAGCTTTTATCTGATAAAATTTAAAATTAAATAATCTTGTAGTACAACAAGGTGGCAAAGAGCAAACTGTACTGAGTTGGCCCACTCTAAAGTATACTAACTCATATTTATGTTTTTTACTGACTATATGAAATAGCAAAGAAGATATAGGTATTAGAATGAATGGAAGGCATCTGCTCCCTCCTCCCCCGTCTAAACCATTGGACTCCTTAATAGCCCCCCACCAGGGAGAGTTTATTTTGTTACTGATGCAGAATCATACGATTTGACTCCTCCCGGTGTTCATTTCTACATAACCTCCATCACAATCCCCATCCACCCCTCTGCCATGAGTGGTCCCATCCCTTTGGGAGATGCTCACCTGTCACCATTAATGAGAGCTTCCCTGCTCAGGAGTGGAGTGTGGTGGTGGGGTTTGGAAGACTGCCCTTTTCGCTTGAACTACTGACAGACAGGAGATTACAAAAGACTGAAGCTCAGAGATTTCTGCAGGGAACGGTGCATCGGTGGGCTCTTGTAAATACTTGCAAAGTGTCTTTGAGTTAGTACAGCAAAGTGTTTTTAACTACAAAATCTTAAAATGCTGGAGTTTCTCCGAGTAGTGCTACGGGCTCCGAAATGCTGAAAAATATCCGGCAATCAGCTTCAACTAGTTTAAACTGGAACATCCCAGATTTTTAACATGTTAAATATGATTTCCCTAATTCTTCTCTTTTACATTAATTTTAAGCTTTGATAGTTTTTGACCATATATTTATAGTTGCAGTCATAAATGTTACTATCATGTATAAAAAAGCACACGAGTAACTTGAGTGACAGCCAAGACAGGGGAAACTGAAAATGCAGGCTAGTAATGACATGATCTTAACTGTGCCTGACCCACTGGATCCCTTAGCTTTGCTGGGCCTGTTAACCAGAAAAAATAAGAAAACAAAAAATGTGTGTGTCTGCAGGCAACTGCTGATGGAAAGGTATTTTGCAATTTAAAGCAACTGCAGTGCACTGCAATTATACTACCTGTGCACATCTTCCCTGCATTTAGTAGAAAGGTCAGATGTGTTTTGTGTGTCTTCGTCTCCAGCATGTAGAAGTGAAACAGAATGAATGAACAATAACATATTTCAGCCATGTGAGCCTTGCTTCCAAATTATAGAAGCGATACAATGCCATACCCCGAGGTGTACCACCTGCTCTGAGACCCCCCCTACCACGAGCCACCTACCTCACCACCCACACCCAGAGAATGCTCAAGGGCACAAAACTAGAACAAAATACAAGAGACGCTGTTTGACATCAAGACGGGTCGCATATAGCAAAGCCCTGAGGAGAACTTTAATAGTGCGTCGCAACAATAAGATGGATGCAGTCACACATGTATGCACACACTGACAACAGCCCACGTGTGGATCTCAACGCTGAGTGCTCTGAGCACAACTAGAGAAGAAATGTGTCTGATAGCGATGAAAACCAACAATTATCATGGCGAAGCTGTCAAACGAAGGGTGAAGTACAAGAGAAATACTTCTGGCAAGCCTGTGTGGCCATCTTCATTATAGAAGCACTGGAGCAAGCCACAGCAATGCATCACAGGAGGAACTACTTCGCTGACCCACACATATACTTTACAGTAATATATACATTTTCAAGAACACATCTTCTCTTAGTCAATCTAAATTGTTATATTCAGCTATAGGCTGTGATACACAGAGAGAATAAATTATTACTATAACAGTTTTTGGGTCAAGAAAATTAAATCATATGCCAGAACTCAAAAAACTGCTGACTGCTTCGTAAAAGGCACCTCTAGCAGTACTTGAGCTTTACTTCTGATAGATGGATGAACATCATGTTAAACAGCAATGCTGTAGCTGGACAATTCTTAGCCACCTCCAAGAGACGTGGAACTTGTTTGTGATACTTGGTTGTACATAGCAACAAACACAGCGAGTGAGTCATTTGCTGCATTACCAATGAATGAAAGAATACATCAGATTACATGAAACAAACATTCTAACCAAATTCCCTGCTGACAGATGAAAAGAAGTAGTGGTAAAATGTATTTTCACCCAGACTACAGAAGAGTTAGCAGAGACATGAGCTGTTACAGGAAAATAACGATTACCATAGATCGGTGCATATTAAAGCCCTGCGACAGACTGGGAAACTCTCCAGGGTGTAGCCCTTTCCTACCTGGGTCACTGGGAAGATGATGGATGGAATCATCTTCAATATCTGACATATTTCAAAAGTTATCCTAACAATCTAATCACCAGAAATGTAATACATTTTTATTTCACTGTTTAATGGGGGGATGGTCCCCTCGTGTGGCCTGACATTCAAACAGTATATCTGACATTTTGTCGACTGTGCGCATTAGCCACGCACTTTATCAAACACTGCAGAAACCTGCAAAAGGACAAACAGGGCGATCCTCTCTTTTCTATAAACACACCCACCATTATTCCCCACTACTCTCTCATCTTTGCTCTTAAAGGTCATGTCAGCTGCATATGGTGAATGGTATCCATTGTAGTTTTTTTTCTCTTTGTGTGAAAGCCTGAAAATGCAATGAATGTGGATATAGCAAAACAAAAATACAAAACCTCGAACGTTAGCGGAAAATCTCAGCGGAAACAGACCAGAAAACTGAAATCAAATGAGCGTCATCTGCCGTATTTGTTTGTTTTTATCTTAAACCAACAGATTTCATTTCATCCATGCACCTGCAAAACCTAATCATGTGTGCCGACAGCCAGAGACGCAAATTAAACACACACGCACGTGCACGCACACGCTAATTGATTCAACTCCTCCAGGCCTCCAGTGGTTGTATCACAGAAGTCCAGCCTAACTGTGGCCTTGACAGTGGCACAGTGGCATCACCTGCCCTCTGTCAAACAACAGACACACAGAAAAAGATCATATAATAAATATGTAATGGGGTAGCAGTCAGTGCAGTCAGCCAGGCAGGCTGGCAGAACGTGAGTGAAGGCTGAGGTTTTTTTTACGATGCTTGTTTTATTATTCATAAGGAGGATGAGGTTTCCAGGATGCCAGGCTCATTTTTGGCCGGAATCCCGAAGCTGTTCCATTCACTCACTCTGCGCACACACACACACACACTCACTCTCCACTACTTAGACATCCCAACAGAAACACTAAGAAGGCAGTCTGATTCACTATGTGGGGAATGACTATGGCTACATATTCACTGTTCAAAAGGAGGCAACCCCTGAGACTTTATAGGACCTTTTCCAAAAGTACCTAACTGCAGCTTTCATAAAAATAGACAAGGAAAAAAAAGGACCCAATCAATGCTGTGACGCTTGCATTCTTCCATAGCGGCGATAAAAGCCTGCGTTCAATAGCTCATGTCACCGCGCTGTAAGGCCAAACACAGACACAGGTCTCTGCGTTTTAATATTTTATTAGGCTCATCCGCTATCTTCCACCAATGAGTCGATATCCAGACACAGAGAGTACAGACAGTGACGATGCCTGCATCAATCACTTTTACAGTCTGGATAAGGAAAGAGTAATCCAACAGAAGTTACACCCATAGTACTGCCAGCACTTCAGAACCAAACTGTTTTCTTCTCTTACTTGCAAGTGAAAACCTAACAACTACTGTATATACAAATCAGACTACAAACTGCACCATCTATAGTTATTTATGGTGATTTATCATTGATTTGATTCAAATTTGGTTTTTGGAGACTGTAACATTAGAACAGAGCCACACCAGGTGTTGTGTTGTTTGAATTGAAAGACTTTTGTTGACGTAAACATCAATTTCTGTCCTCCAGCATTTCACATGTACATAATTACTTTGCTTTCTAAACTACAGCAATCTCTTCTCTATATTGTCACACATTAAGAGAGCAGGAGATACAACAATTAAAATATTAAAAAAATATATAAAACTGACATTAAAATTAAGAAAAATATTTAGTTTAAAAAAAACAAAAAACGATGTATTCAGTGAGTATGAACACAAAGTGTAGAATATGCTTATAAATTTCAACACATGGAAACTTTTCAGTTATTAAATAGAGCTATCCAGCACACGGCATCTCACCCAAAAATGTCTGCAGGGGATAGAAGAGTGATGACAGACAAGAGATGCCAGCTTTACAGGAGAGAAGGAAAAGCTAGCTTCTTCCATTTGCAAACATGCTGTGCAATGACACCCATACAGGAAATTTTTGATTTAATAAAATGTTATAATAAGAGAACTGTGTTTCATGTTCGGCCTTTTTCGTCTTTACCTGTACAGCATATTAGATACTGAGAGGAACAGCAGGGGTCCTGCCTACCAGTGTCAAATGCCGGAGTAGACTTTATGCAGTACACACCGAGGATATTCAGCCATCACCCAAATGTAGATATTCGATGGTTAGATTCTTATCCAATAAACATTACCAACACTGCAATCAGATCATTCTCACTAAAAACAGAACCCCAACCACAAAGCCAGAATCAAAGTAACAGAAATAACAGAGGAAACTCAGTGGATCGAACCCTGGTAAATACATTTACTCACAAATATTTTTAATTTTGAAAATATTTTAGTTCATTCTTAGTTCCTGAATTTCATGGACATTTGTGTCATTAATTCTGATACTTCAACAAAATTAAATTATTTGAGTATTGTCAAAATGTTCATTTTTCTTTATTCGGTTTTTTAAATTTATGCTGAGATCATGTTTATTTATTATTTTTTGATTATATGCCGATTTTGGCTAGAGCTTTCTGTGTGGTGTCTGTGTGCGTTCTCTCCGGGTACATTTGAATTTTGTTTCAGCGGTCTGTTATCTGTAACATATCACTGCACACAAGTGGATTCAGGAACCTTCCAGCTGCGTGGTGCAGAGAACAGCTGTGATTGGCACATACAGGCATACTGTCAGGGGGTGATTTAAGGAGCACTTGGTTCAGGGTGGCTCTAGCTCATGAGGTAGAGCAGGTCACCTACTAACCAAAAGGTTGATCCCTGGCTGCTCCAGTCTGGATGCCAAATATCCTTGGGCAAAATACTAACCCCAAGTTACTCTTTGATGCATCCATCGGAGTGCGAATGTGTGTGAATGTTAGACAGAAAACACTTAAAAAAGAAAAATGTGCTTATGTGAATGAATCAGGTTGTATAAAGCGCTACATAAGAACCAGTCCATTTACCATTCATGATTTTTTTCTTTGGATTCTATTAGGAGTGTATGCATTTAACATAGCCATGTCTATTTCACAGAAGAAAGTCAAAATCCTGATTTAAACTCACAGCTTTGACATTCAGAAAATTCCACTTAATAAATCGCATTTTTAGCATTGAACCAAATGGGTTGTTTAGCTCCACCCCCC
>VUQR01034972.1:5173-32415 GCA_015108515.1 Hemichromis elongatus | reverse complement strand
ATAAATACAATATACAGTATATACACGTTTTTTGTTTTGTTTTTTAAATAAAGTAATAAATAAATCAGAATGGCTGAGTAAGTGAATAAATAAATAACTGTCTGTGAATAAGTGAAGACATTGTGGTGCTGTTGGTGGTCAAAGTTTGTGTTTATCTGTATGACAAACACAGTATTTTAAAATCTTCAGTAGCACTTTATGATTAAAACCACGAGAACACAGAAAAGAAGAAATTCTGGGAAGGATGACGAGTCAGTAAATGCATGTTACACATGAAGCAAATACCTTTGAAAAGCAAAGTGAGTCAGTTATCATTCTGTATGACTGCCCCCACACAAGCCTTAGTCACATACGCCGAGTGGTTCACTGTGTAAAGGTAACAGATTCATAGAGCTGATAAACACACGCGACACACCCACAGTAAAGCTTCAACACTGTGTCTGTGTCCACATATCACATTTTTATTGTGTCTTCATGCATTTCCAGACTTTTATGTGTAGCTTCATCTACAGTGTGTGTGCAGTCAAGTCTGAACAAAGAGCTTTGGTTTCTATGCAGCTTCCACAGACGACTTCACCGAGAAGGCAAAGTACTTCAGCCAAAGAGCAAATATGACTACTTCAGTTAGAGTACACTGTTCATTTATACATGTTGAAGGGACAGTACAACAAAGCCTGCTTACATTGGTAACTGCAGCATCAACTCCATCCATACATGTGGCTGAGTCAACTATAACACAGTGAAGGTATCTCACTCCCACAGTGCACCGTGTGCTTGACACCAAAACTACTACAGAATGCATCAGAACAACATTTCTCATTGAAGTGTTACAGCCAGGCTGGACCAGCTCACCCTGAACCATTCCTGAGTCATGCTGCTGAGGAGCGACGGAGCTGCTGGACCTCCCACCGCTCACTGAGCCCTTCTCATGCTCCGCGCTGACAGCAAACGCTCTGTTAGTTGTGACAGTTTCATGAAAAGTTTGACCAGTGTAAGAGCCAGAGGGCTGACCGCTCCAAACCAATACTTGACAGGAAATCCCCAAAACGCAGATACTAAAGTACGTGGTTATTACACACACAGTGTTGGACACAAGCAAGAGAGGGAAATGGGAAAAGGGCTTACTGGTCCTGAGTTTACCATGGAGGAGGGAACTGGCAAACACTCAGATGAAACACCTGTGCTGTAAAAGAAAAGATTCATGAAGAGAAGTGTGTATCAGGGATGTCTCCCTGCTCCTGGTCCACACCTCCTGGTCCAGTGAAATGAAGAAACAGCGAAAAATCAATGAAATCTATCACATTACATCATCATTCAACGATGCCAGCTAATGTTTCCTCTCACGTCTGTTAACATTAAAGCAGGAGGAGGGAAAACAAGCCTGATTATATGTGAGCTGCCCACAGAGACACACTACTGCATGTCCCCACATGTGTCCCTGCATTTGTACCCACATGTGTCCCCATGTGTCCCCACAGCGGATGGCTGCCCCCTCCAAGTCTGGTTGGACTCACTGCTATGGAAAAATGTCTTTATTTTCCTAATAATGTATATAAATGTATTAAAAGGCAGATTTTATATAAAGTAAAGACACGTGTGTGTGTGTGTGTGTGTGGACAGCGTGGCGGGCCGTGAGGTTTGTCTAGAAGTGTGTGTGTGTGTGTGTGATATATATGTGATAACTATCGCTTGTTGCTTATGTTGCTTATCTCGTGGTTTTGAAGACACCACGTCTGGAGTTGTTTCCCACGCTCATGGCTGTAAACGGCCCCAGAGGCTGTTGGGTAGAAAGACTCCCAGAGACACTCCCACTAGGAGTTTAGTGAAAAACGAGGATACATTTGAAAATGGCGTTTTTGTGTAGAAACGCTCCATGTCCACATTATCGTTTTCAGTTTTTTGTGAAGAGTTTTTCATCCACACTAGAACCCTTACACTCCTCTACTGGCGTCACTCCTGTCTGCACTTTATGTACTTTATGGCTGAAATTTGGCGGACGAGCAAAAGCTCTGCGAAGGAGCAAACTGATCTGAATCTTTAACAGGGCTGTCACAGAGAGCAAACCAGACTGCTGTCCAAAGCCTCCGTGGTGGCGTCGCAGTGTGGACGTGAAAACGATTATACAGTCACGTGTTTTTAAATGTGTCCACTTTGGAGAGCAGGTTTTATAAATCTCCATTTTCCTTGACCAAAAAGGCCGTCTCAGCGTGGACGGGAGGAAACAACAGAGAGAAAACGAGGAAAACGCATCAGTGTGGACGTGGCCTGAGATCCATACATCGCTTCACATATACACAACATCTATGGCACCACTCCCACAGGAGCAGGCGCTTCATCTTCAGGTACTCATGGGTACGTTTCTGTGTGTGTGTGTGTGGGTGTGTGTGTGTGTGTGTGTGTGTGTGCGCTGACTGTGGTTGGTGGCTCTCTTGTTGTGCAGACACCCGAGAAGGTTAAACTGTCTGTTTCTTCTGTATGTCCATCTGCTTGTTGTGTGTGTGTCTTTACATAACACACACATAAGAAGCCAACAGACTGATCTACTACACATGTCAGTGCATGTCTCATTCTGCTTCCCGCCTGTCCCCCAACATCCTGTCAAAGTGGGGTTCTTCCTCCTCATCGTCTCAGTGGTCTTTGGTAACATGCGGGATCTTTACTGTACAAAAGTGACATAACTATCTGTCTGTGTCTCTGTCTGTCTGTCTGATGTATATGTGACGTGTACACAGTAATGGAGGCTGTGCAGCAATCAAATAAAAGTCTTGGATTTTTGAACGTTTCAGCTCTTGGTGCTTTTTGCACTGTTGCGTAGGACTAGTTTTCTTTGCCTGCTCCTGTTCTGTGTTCTATTAAAACAAGCTTATTGCTTATCAGCTCATTATCAGCTCATGTCATCTGAGCCCAGCATGCTCAGAGTCTAGCCTGTGTCCTGGTGTAGAAGCACCATACGGGCGTGTATGTACCATACAAACATGTATATCTGTGTGTCTGATCGCTTTCCTGTTTTCACCCTGAGCCTCACACAGTCATGTTCCAACAGGTGAAAATCCACCGCTGTTCTCTAATCTCATTGAAAGCTGCATACCACCGCAGCAAACATTCATCTCTGCATTCCTGCGCGTTGCACCAACACTTCTGCGGTGAGTGGAGAGGCAAACCCTGCACCAGCCTTTGACCTCAGAGTGGAACATCATGTGCCTCCTTAAATGCAATTACTTCATGTGCAGCTTGGAGAGATGATGACGGTGAGCTGTGATCCTGTGGTTGCCTCTACAGCTCTGGTTAATAACCTCACTCCCTGTGCAGAAACAGGCGTTTGCTTTGGATCGCCCCTAAAACCACACCCTGTGTGCTGGAAGCTGTTGAAGCCTGTTCTCCCGACTGTGTGCAGGTTAAACAGCATAATGCTACCAGGAACAGGTTTTCCTGGGCAGCCTGCCATTCTCTCTACACTGAAGGTTTCTGGTTCCTCATCCAACTCATGCTGCAAACACAACCAGTATCAGAATGACGGATCTAGAACATGTGATCCAAAGAAATGCTTCTGTGAAAGCACATTTGATTCAAACACGTTGAAACTTTTAGGTTGCTTATTGATGACCTAACATCAAAGGTTATCAGGAGATTTGATGTAAAGAGTGTTTGTCAGATGTGAATTAGCACTGTCCCACCTGCACCACAACAATAAAAAACACACAGCATCACTTTACAGAGCTGTGCTTATGTGTGTTTATCAACAGTAAAGAGTCGTGAACAGGAAAAACAAATGGCCCAAATAGATCAGCCTATCTGGAGTCTGTAGAACAGGCCATGCAAAGATGCGCTGCGATGCATGCGTGTGACTGTTAGCGGCTGAAAGTTTGATAGAAAAGTGTGTGTGACTGAATGAGGCTTGTAGTGGAAGCACTAGAGCAGAAACATAAGAACGAGAGACGGGTGTGGATGCACGCTCCATCATCCCCAAACATTGGGACCAACGTTTCCTCACTCATCCAGGACACTTCTTGATTTCTCTCACTGAAAACATGCGGATGAACAGAATTGTGGTTTGGCACAGGTGAGTAACAGGCTCCTTAGGAACATACTGTAAGTCACGTCTGATAAACATCACTGAATCATTCATCCTCATTTGTTTTTCACGTGTTTGCCAGAAACTGCGTGAATTTCACAAACAGACGTGATAAGCAGCACGAGTCTGGAGATGAACATCTAGAAAAAATGATCAAGCTCCAACCTCAGCGTGCTAACATGCCAAGAAAGCAGCCTGAAGTCCTTGTTACTGCTCCCCAGCTCCTTGCTACATTCAGTCAACAGTGAAGTGTTTGTGCTGGTTAGTCAGTGAAACACTGCTGCTCCCTTCCTTCCTTTCAGGAATGAGCCTGAGAAAGTCATTAAGGCAGAAGGGAGGCAGCGGTGGACCAACACTGCGTGTAGTCTGATCGCACACCGTGGTGTAGAGAGCAACGGGAGACGTGAGCTAACGCCCTGAGATATGGTGACAGGTAGCTAGTGGGCAGGTCAATAAATGCTCTGGACGCTGACCATGTGGAGCCACAGTAGAAACACAACGTGCACATTTACTAATTCAGTGGTGATCAGTGCTGCGCACAGGGTAATTTTCAACCAGCTCAATTGCAAACGTTAAGAATAAAGAAGGAAGCAGTGCCAAGGAAGCTGCACTCTCACACCGCTGTTCTTCAGAGGAATGTTGGACTCTTGCTTGTGTATTCAATCCTTCCTGTTTGAGACTTGCTCTGTATTCAAAGCCACACTGTACCCTAAGGCAGTCGGGCCTCTCATTATCTCTGCTCCGCCCTCCCTGGGGAAAGGACAAGGGGGCTGGGCCTGGCAGCTCCATTAGAAAGGCTGTAACAGCCACAACAAATCAGCTACAGCTTTCTTTAGATGGATATCATTAACTAAGCATGCTAAACTGGTTTTGTGTTACATTGTTCCACAAGTCAGGCTACAATGAAAAGTGTGCACTGTAGCTTTGAAAATGACTGGACTAAGGATTCCATGGAACAAGCTCCCCATCCACACCAGTGTGTCTGGAAACTGAGCATACGTTGGAGTAATCAGGTCTATAAATGGAGCCGTGTGGTGACTAAATGCCCTGACTCAGTGAGCTACAGTGAGCCGCGGTCAGTGTCAGGTCCATGATGCCATCCTCTTCTCTCCTCCTGTAGTCAGCATGAGAGCGAGAGCATCCTCCACTAAAGCGTCACCTCCACAGGTGTGCCTGTAGCAGGCTGCATCTGTAGACATGTCTTCTAGATGAAGATCTTTGTGTGATTTCACATCAAACCTCTAATCCAAAGAAACTGTTCTGCGTTTCAGCAATTCACTGAAAAGAAACCAAGTACAATCAAATGTATGAAAACCCTCGATCCATTATCCAGGTAAGGAAGCTGATTCTGTCCACATAAACAGAATCTGTTCATACTGGTTCTGATGACGTCATAATAGTAATAGTAAGAGTTTGGTTGGGTTAGAAGACGCCATCGAGCCGCTATATCCGCTCAATGACTTAAGCGGGACAGGCACGCAACGCATACCGCAGCCTTCCCAGAGTGATGACGGAGTAGCCGGACGCTCCTTATTTGGCCATGGTGGACTGGGTTAAACTGCCATGAGCAGAGGTTTGTAGTCAGTATCCTGATGAGAAAGGAGGCTCCGGGACTGCTGCTGTGTGACCTGGACTAGATTTGCTGAGGTACCATGGCGGCCACACGAACCCACGCAGGACTTTATTCTTTCCTTTCCTTGCTGCTGTGTGCCTCAGGTGAGTCCGCGCCTTCTCTTATTGTGGATGCAGCGATAGAAACTCTTCTTCTTCTTCTTCTTATATTATTATTATTGTTATTGTTATTAGAAGTAGTGTCAGAATACAAATGTTTTTTTAAAATTTGGCCTCACTTAATTGTGACTCGCGAAGGGAGCGACACCGTTGCACTCTTTGCCCCCAGCCGGAGAGGAAGGAGCTACTTACTCCTGAAGTCTGCTGTTGCAAACATTCGACAGTATTTCCGACAGATTTGCAATCGTCGGTGTAAGAGGGGAAAGCTGTGGTCTGCTCCGTGGGTGGCACACGGAGCAGTCCGAACAGTCCGTGCGTAAAACTGCATGAGTGGGGACCTTTTTCACCACCCTGATAAGAGCTCAGCCAACATTCAGCCAACTAATGAAATGATGAATGTGAGCACAGTTTCGGTCGCTATGCTGTGCTGTAGAAGGATGTGCAGCACTGTGTCAAACATCTTCAGTCATTCAGGAGGACTCGGTATGATTTCCATCATGTGACTGATCCGCTCCTTATTTGCAGGCTCGTATCCCCAAGCACAGAACGTCACCTGGAAATCCACCAATTTCAAAACGGTTCTGGTGTGGGAACCCAAACCATCAGCTGATTACTCTTACACAGTGGAAGTGTCTCTGTAGGTACCATTCACACGCTCGCCTCACGTCCCATCACTTCACTGATGGCAGCATGTTTTCTTCTATATGGACGTTTCAGTTTCATGTCTATGTGTAACATGTCATATGTTGCAGGGTTGGCGGGAATGCACAGAGAATCCCTCGCTGTATTCAGTCATCACAGACCACGTGCGATGTGTCCGCCTCCATGACTGACCTGAGAGCTTGCTATGTCGCTCATGTGCTGTCCCAACCCCCGCAGGGAGTCATCTCTGACCTCTCCGAGTTTCCCCACCAAACGGCTCCAAAGTTCTGCCCATATGATGACAGTAAGAGCCTTCGTCACTCTAATGTAAT
This sequence comes from Hemichromis elongatus, assembly GCA_015108515.1. Classification (NCBI taxonomy): domain Eukaryota; kingdom Metazoa; phylum Chordata; class Actinopteri; order Cichliformes; family Cichlidae; genus Hemichromis; species Hemichromis elongatus. The sequence continues at coordinate 25,638 of VUQR01034972.1, read as the reverse complement.
ATGATGTTTCTGTTGTGGAACAGAGTCAGGATAACAGTAATGAAAGCGTGCTCGGGCAGCTCACATGAAGCCAGCGCAGGAAGAGTTTTAACATGTTGGTAACACACCCGCTGTCATGATCAGCGTCACGGCTGCTGCAGCCTGAGGGACGATGATGCATCTACAAAGAAGTCTCAGCATCACAGTCACAGTCTGTGGCGTTTCAGTCAGCAGTCACTGAATCTAGAGAATTTCACAAAATTGTTGTCCATACAACAAATAAATGCCAGAGAGCAGGGTTAGGGTCAGGGTTCACTGGGTACTTCAATGAAAGGCTCCAGCGAGTTCAGACAAAATGTTTAGTCTCATTATACAACATGTGGAATGTAAACACACACACACCTCTGCTTCCTATTTGTGTGTTTTGTACCACGGGAACAGCAGTGGGCCACAGCTGGCTTCAGTGGGACACTCGTGTCATCACGCGTCCCACTCGCTCTGTCTAACGGTCCACAAAGCAGTAACAATAGATCATCATTATAACTGTGATCCTTCAGCAAGTGTAAAGAACAGAGTGTTGAACAGAAACTGGATCATTCTGAGAGATGAGTGGGTTTTTTGAAGCTGTCATTTCTGTTTATTTCAGTGTAATATGCACTTTGACCTTTTGGAAGGTTAATAAAGCGCTCACGGAGCACACAGACAGACACTGAGATAGAGAATGTGCACATCTGTGTCAAAGCTGAAACCATCTCCTCCACAGCTGAACTCGACAGGCCTAAGTTCACGTTGGAGGCCAGTGAGGACAAAGTCACCCTGAATGTGACAGACTCTCCCACCGCCATCTTTAAAGGTCAACACCTGCAGACGTTAAGGGACATCTTCTCTGAGCAGCTCCACTATAGAGTCACCTACTGGAAGAATAAGAGCACTGGCAAGGTGAGGAACACCTCCCACACAGTGCCGTCACAACAGCAGTGTGTAACACTGAGTGACATCTCTGGGCCTTTTCCTTCTGCTGTCCACAGAGAACCTACGACTCTGGCACGAGTGTGATAGAGATCACCAGTCTGGATCGAGGGCAGAGCTACTGCTTCCAGGTCCAGGCCTATATCCCCAGCCGCAGATTTGACCAGCAGTTGGGAGAGCTGAGTCCCCCGCAGTGCTCAAAGGACAATAACCAGTCCATTTTAAATGGTGAGCGCCTACATTCAGCCTACACAGTACTACTACACCTGTATTTGATTCATTGGTAGACTAAAGAATCATCAGACTGCAGAACCAGTTAACTTTAAGAGTAACTTCTCATTTTGTGAGGGAGGGTTTCACAAACTTCATGTGTTTATTTTTGATACGTAGCAGAACAAACTTTTGAAAATAAAGGTTGGACGTTATTGAAAAAGTGAGGCTCTCTAAACTATGTGAACACGGGGCCATGCTTGTCTCTTTCCTAATGAAAAAACACATCATTAAAGGTGGGAATGATGACCCAGGGCGTTCGTCATGGACACACGGTGTGTATCTGTGTGTGTGCGTGACGAAGCTGCAGGCGAGGCAGGAAATTACAGTCCAGTGTACAGAGGCAGAGGTGTGGGAAGGGCTGGGCGTACGGAGGTGCACGCCGTGGGTACCAAAACGTCACAGCTTACATGCCGTACTGCGGTGCTGTGAGGTCTGCCTTTTGGGACAGGGGGCGCTCCAGGACCCCAGCACATCCACGTCCCACGGCCTTGTAGGGAAGTGTGTCCAAACGTGTATATCCTCATCCTCAGTTAATATTGTACTATAAATTCACAGCATGTTTATTTAGTATTTTAGTGAAGCAGGTGGTCGTCAAGCACCTGCACAGAGGTCTCCATGGCTCAAACATTACATTCACTTTCATACAACATATAACATACGACCTCAAGGTGCTGTGAACAATGACACAAACGTGTTAAAGTGAGCGTTTGTAGAGTTAGTCAGTCAAACAAAAACAAGGACTTTAGCAGACTGTTAAACCTGTGTTCGCTAAAAAGAGCTTTTGCATTAATCACTTTGTGGTATTTATGATGAACGTGCGGCTGCAGTCGGCCTGTGCCGTGGTTTCACCGAATCTGAAATCCAGCAGCGCCCTCTGCAGGACGCTGATAAAGTAACAGGCAATAACCAAACTAATGCAGTTTATTAATTGCTTACTAGAATGAAATGAAGTGTCAGGACACTTTATTAATCCTGTGTGCTCACAGTTTCCCTGTGACAGTAAGAACAGTGACTAAACAAATAATACAATATTTTATCAAGTTACAAAATATAATAAAATAACTCTGATTACTGGAGTATTTATAATTAATTATAAATGTCACTCATGGATCCTTTGATTGAGTGTGTTGTTATCTGTGACCATCCATAGAGGACAGCACAGACCACAACAAACTCATAGAAAGTCCTGTCTGACCAATGTTAAAGGACCTCACAGACAACCCTGGCCCGTCCTGTAGGGGGCAGTGGTGTCCAGTTTGTGTTCTGTCTGTACTCCCAGGTATTTTTTGGTTCTCCACGTTGACCTTGTGGATTGAAACAGGACTCTTGGTGTTTGTCACGTTAAGCTGCAGAGGTTTTGCTCGCACCACATGACAAAGAGTCAACCACAGCCCGGTGCTCTGTGTCATCACCCTGACCGATGCATCCAACCACCACAGAGTCATCAGGAAACCTCTGAAGATGAGGTCTCTGTGCAGTGGCTGAAGTCTGTGGTGTAGACCAGCGGCCTCCAACCATTTTTGTGCCACAGACCGGTTTGTGTTTGACAATATTTTCATGGACCGGCCTTTAAGGTGTCCCAGATAAATACAACAAAATAAAACCGTTACCAGTACCAAAAAAAAGAGAACTTATTCATAACACACGGGAAAAGACCCCGGGAAACCGAGTTACTGATAAAAACGATCAAAAATAATGAAAAAAAACATACATTTCACACCTGAGCCTCAACTCTCGCGGCCCGGTACCTAATGATACCGGTCCATGGCCAGGGGGTGGGGCACCGCTGGTGTAGAGAGTGAATAGGAAAGAGGAGAGCACGCCCCCCCTGTGGTGCCTCGGTGTAGCTGACACCTCAGTCAGATACGCAGAGCTGAAGATGCACATACTGCCTCTGTGGAGCTGGGCCTCGCATCACCTGCACTTAGTAAAGATGCAGGGCTGTCACAGCATCACAAACATGCAGCTAATGACATAATGGTAACTGTAATGTATTTAATTTAGGACAACAATGTTTTACATTACTGCACAGCTGAATACCGTAACACATTACAAAGTACATGCATTACATACATGCTAGTGTGTTACATGGTACAAACTAGTTGAGTTCCCACCACACAGAGAGTCTGCTTGTGAATTAGTGTGAAAGGGTTCACTGTGGCTTGTACTGTAGATTAAAGTACTGTGAGTAATACAAAGTGCTGTCCATCCCAGAGGCGTGTGTGTGAGTAAAGCTTAGGTGTGACCGGCTGTGCTCTGTTCCCACAGTGTATTCTCCTGCAGTGATCATTTCAGCCGTCTGCCTCATCCTACTGCTCACTGGGATCATCAGCACAGTCACCGTGGTGTGCTGCAAGAGGAAGAAACAAGCTCCCAAAGGTGAAAAGAAGGGTGTGGTATAAACTTTGTGCTTCATGCATCTCTGGCGGTACATTGAACTGGATGCGTGGACATACGTAGCTCAGCATCTAACAAACACTGGAATTTTATCTGGTTTCTGTGAAACAACCTTTTTTCATCCTGGGAACGTGGGAAACACTGTTAACGCTCTGCTACAGTATGTATGTACTGATACTGCAAATACTGCATTTCCTTTCCTGGTGAGTGGTACCTGGGACTACTGTAGTTCACTTATAGCAGTTTATTTCATTTATGTAAATATGAATGATTGTTGTAGTGGGGATTGTGTTTGGAAACATATTTTTGTGGAATCAAAATGTAGGATGTATATTTTTCTAACTGATGTATTTATTTTATTGTGTTTAACTGATATTAAAGACAATAAATGTGTCACTCAATATGTTTCTGCATGTGCCTGGTACCAGCAGAGCATTACTGGGCTGTGTTGATCATTACCATACAACATTCAGACAAGCATTTAGCTGCATGCTGTATAACCCAGCGGTGGGACATCGCGTTATTCATTTCTTAACCAGGTTAAAACTGACATTTATAAATTAAAATGTGTTAAAATGTAAAATAATGATGGTTAAAGGATTTAGACAAATACTGGAGTTGCCTGGAACATGTTTAACATGTTCATTTCCATTATGTGTGGTTGACTTTGACAAGCATCCTGTTTGACTGAGAAAAGCTGGTGACTAAGACAAAGTGAACGTGTTTGTGATCAGTCGCTGCCGTGAGACAAGCTGTGACGGAAAGCACGACACGTTTGTACGAGTGTGTCATTCTGCACGAACTGGACCGTCTGCTCGCCTTTGCCAATACGCACAAACTGTCTTTGAGAAGCTTTTGTTTGAGCATCGAGAGCCTGCGCCACCCTGACCATGTCCACTGATGACTCCTTCACACGTGACTGCTATCATCTAGTCCCATTTCACAAGGCCCATACTGTCCTGTCTCAGCCACAGAGGATATCTGGAGACACAAGCCAACCTACAGAGAAATGAACTGGTAGCTTATAGCAAACATGTCGTCCATCCTCTGCAGACATGAGCCTATAGAAGCACTATAAAAACCATGTCCAAGTTTGACCTTATAAAGACATCCACAATGACGAGAACACCTGTAACTCATGTGTCGAAGACTTGTCACCACCAAAATAAAAGGTTCTTGGAGCATTATGTAAACGTGTTGGTGAAATGAACGTTGTGATGAGGTCGTGTGAGTTAGAGGGACGGTCACAGGAGGAAGACAAGGATGCACAGAGCTGGGGTTTGTCAGAGAAGGACAACTACAAATACTTACTGCTGCGACTCGACTTTATATGTTACAGAGAAGCATTAGAGACACAAAGAAAGAACATTAAAAAAAATTTACTTTGTAATGCAAAAAAGTGAAATTGTATTTTGAGAAAACAAGTATTTCTATTACGCTTTGGTAATATATTGATTCAAGAGGGAAAGTTATACGTGTTCTAAAGATCACAGCTTCAAATGTTTGATTAACGTCACAAATGCATTTTGTGTTTGACATCAGTTCCTCCATCGACCCATCATCAATCATAGCATGTGATCAATGAGTGATCAGCTGGGCCATGCTGAATGATGTTAACAGATTACATGTTTACAAAGGTGAATGAAGACAGTGACCAGGCCTGTAAGGACCAGGCTGCTACTCTCTGAACGTTCATTTACAATATCAGATGACTGGAAGCAAATGATGTGGAATCACACACACACACATGCATATTTAATTACATAATAATTAAAAGTTACATTCTTTAAAAATTTGAATTAAAATAAAAGTTTTCTACTTTCCAGAATCCCAACAAACAGCACGTACAACACACAGCCGTGTGTGTCCAGGTACAACACACACACACACGGCTGCTCCCTGAGCGGGATGCTAGCACATCTCTGCAGTGATGAGCAGCCTCACACTCGGCGCTTTGGCAGCTCGGCCTGGTAAACACACTTCCCGTCTGTCTGCATGTAACTGACTGTCATGTGATGCTCAGTAACTTGGAAGAAAGCCACGCCTCCTGCTGTGCGGTTGACAGGACTGGAAAAGAGCTGCCAGGACGGAGGGACGCTGCTCATATGACGAGTGGAATGGTCACTGACCATCCCACTCCCACTCACTACATAGGAGCTCCCGTCATCTTCTCTGATGAACTGTTGGAGGAGAGAACAGACACACAGTTAACACACATCAGTAAACTAGCACGTCTCTGTTACTCTAACATTGGTTAATGTTCACTGATCAGCGATAGGGACACACTCCTATCATGGGACTGCTGCGTGTCCCATGTTCACAGACGTGTGATGGACTGAGTAGGATGGGAATAGTGGACCAATGAATGGATGGAGACGCTTCATTTCCTCGTCCTCGCTGGTGAAAGTGACATTCTGTCTGTGAACATACCTGCAGGTCGTGATCATGGCCACACAGGTAAACCGTGACTCTGTATTTCTTCAGCAGCGGCCTGAGTCTGTCCACTAGACAGGCTGTAGGTCCATGATTGCCAATAGACCAGACAGGATAATGACCCGCCACCACCACGTAGTCAGACCTGCAGACGTCACATAGCCTTTAGACTCAGAGGGACCAGTAAGACCAGCAGAGCTAACTGGTGTAAACTCTGATGTGTATGCGTCCCTCTCTTCTGTATTGTGTAAAGTGTGTATTTATTTCAATCTTCATACTGCTAGTGACAAGACTCACGTTACAGTGTGGTTTATACGTGTCACACAACTGTATATGAATCCTTTAGTGAAAGCTGAATGTATTTGGCTGCACCGAGTCGATTGTGACACGTGTGTCTCTGAGTCACCTGCTGCCGGCCAGTTTGGCGCTGATCCACTTCCACTGATTTTCTGCTGCAATGGAGTCCTCTGGTCCCACAGGCTGGACTTGGTCATTAGTGTTTCCACAGAGCACCACTGTGTCAATCATCAGGATGCTCACCGATACGTTTGTGTGTGGAACAGTAAACTGGAGATCGTAATACAGAGCTGGGTAATTCCTACAGAGATGACATGATCACAAAGCTTCAGCAGGTCTGGAAACATCATTCATCACAGAGCTGGGTGAGCGTATACAAAACATCAGAGCACGTTTTAGCAGCGCTTGATTTGAACGTGAAGCAATAGTTGCATAATAAATAGTTCAGGTCAAAGCTCCAGGTTGGTGTGAGAGGACTGGCCTCACTCACATCTAAGAGTGTTTGGCTGTGATATTTACCATCGCTGGGATATGTTAGAGTAAGCCATTTGTGCTGAGATGTTGCCATTATGGTCGTGGTTTCCAGCAGTGAGGTACCAATGGATATCCAGCAGAGATGGCTGAGAGAAGACAGCTTCAAATGTGTTCTGTGGAGGAGAAACAGCTCACTGTTTATTATCCAGGTCATGGTAGTCTAAGAAGCTTTGAAAGTAGTGGACTTCTTAAGTTTCCTGAAGACGTTTCCCTGTCATCAACGAAGCTTCTTCACTTCTACAACCTTCGGTATTTAAACCCTAGTGGGAGCCGCCCCTGAAGACAGTCACTGACCCACTGTGAGTTTCTACAGACAAAAACATGCATGTGCAGATACGTGGAGTCCACCTGGGTCAAAACCAGAACCCAAGAAGTTCACTTGAACTCTGTGGACAGAAAGACAAAGCTCACCAGGGCAGGTTCAAAGGATAACAGGTTGCTGTTTCTGGACTGTGGCCTGTGCATGGAGGAGAACGGAAACCTCAACACTGAAGTTTACCAGAACATCTACATTTCAAGGTCAAAGGTCACTCTTTGAGGATGCCAATGTTCACCTTTTGTACAGAGAAGACAGATGGTTTCAAAGAGGAGTGCAAGAAGAATCAATGTCCACTGTGAACGACCATCTTTGAACAGCGGCGGGGCTTACCACACCAACTATATACTGCCTACAATGCAGTTTTGAGATCTCTTGCCAGGTGCCTCAACCCCCACGGACATTTACATCAGCTAACCTCAACAGGTCACATGACAGGGTAAGGCAGGGTCTCACAATGGTTTCAGCTGAAACCTCTACTCATCATGACTCGGTCCTTTAATCACACCTTGACTCATGTGATGAGGCACGTGGCCACTAGTGGGCCAGCCACTCGTAGACTGCACACTGTTAGACTTGATGATAGCATTAACAACCTGCTAGCTGTAAATAATCATGTGCACTTCTGAAAGCCGTCTATGAGCTAACCTCAGCTAACTCTAGCTAAACTCTGAACAGATCCTGTTCATCGCAAAGTCTGCTGCTACAAGAAGAGCTCAAGACAACACATTAACAGCTGATGATGCAGGGTCCTGATATGATATACCTTGAAGCGTGGGTCTTCCACATCCTTGACGCCGCTAAAATAGAAGTGATCTCCGAGGCTGAGGACAAAGTCCACCCCCTCAGACTGGGCCAGTCTCTCCATCTCTGCGGCGATAGCTTTCTCTTGAGCAGTGTAGTAAGGAGGCGAGGGCAGCCCACCCCAATCTGCAAGCGCCACAAAACTCAGGGCACCTACAGACAATGAAAGCACTTTTCTCAACATTGTGCACATCCACAGATGGATGTATACGCTGTGTGTGAAATGCCTCAATGAAGACAAATGGTGAACATGCAAACTTGAAACAGAAAGGCCCTGGCCAGATGGTGGATTCGAACTCACAACCTTGTTGTTCACTTCGCCCCCATGCTGCCCTCCAGTGGTGACATATGACCTAAATAACACTTGAACTACCCATGATGTTGACCGGGAACTTGACCCCTTATGTCAGTAAACAGCTTATTGTGGTATCCATGGTTACGCTGACAGACACTGATGCAGCGCAGGGAAGGACTTACCAAACATGTCACATGAACATGTCACATGATCTGTGTGGCTTGTTTGAAAAGATTTTTCACCGAAGCAGCACATCAACCAGTGTCTGATTTAGGTCTAAAGGAATCCCCTCCCCACCAGCCGTCCTCCCCCCGACCCATATTTACATGTTTCTCTATACTAACTGTACATTTGTAACAGTTTATGTGTTTGGTGATATTTGTTGAGGTGTTTCAAAGTTGCATTTGAAATCACCTGACTTTAAGAAAACATTTATGCTGTTCTGTAGTTAGACACTGTGGTCACAACCTTAAGTCTCTGAAAACACCTCAAACAGCTTTGTCCTGAATGATGCCAGACAAACATTCACTCCTCTGAGGCCAAATCAAACTAAACACACAACCTGGTTAATACCCCCTTTTGTAACTTTGGGCACTTTATCAGCATCCTGTCACAACAAGGAACCAAACATAAAATAAGACGTGAGATCAAAGATAAGACATGAACCTGTGGCAATCACACAGTCATGACTCTCTGTGTACTTCCTGTGTACGGTGACAGGGCTGCAGCCTGTACACCAAACCCACCCTAGTGTCCAGAGTCATGTCTGCAGCAGCCTACCTACGTGCCCAGCGTCGACGCCTTTCCACAAGATTTGAAAGCTTAGCATCAACACTATCCACACGAGCCTGCCCATGACTTCACTGTGCTCCCCCGTTTCAAACTGAAACCAACTTAAACTTCCTGCATCAGGCTGGGCGAGACAAACAGGATATCAGCTGATCAGCAGGTCAGAGTACAAGCTGACTGCAGTGGCTCTAGTCATACATGTTTAAAGGTTGTGACACACTGATGTGTGCACACCTCCATACAGAGACTGCAGTCAAGTTCGAAAGACAAATCTCCCTGAATAAAGCAAAAGCATACTGAGATTAAACAAATGTGGGTGTTCCCAGTGGTTACAGTGTGTAACTATATTACTGTCACTCAACACTAATGACAGTAATACATAAATTAAATTTTTAAGGAGTAATTTAGAATATAATTACCTCTTTCAAAGATTTAATTTGGACAATTAAATAAAATATCAGATTCTAGACTTGCAGCCAAAAAACAAGCAGATTTGAACCATTTAAATACAGGATGTGCAGAGAGGGCGTAGCTGATTGGCCCTCAGTGGAAACCAAGGCTCCTGAGTGCAGACACACCTCCACAGCTGAGACCGCCAGCAGGGCGGAGGTCATCACAGACCACCTCCACACGTTTTCTGCTGTGACAAAGAGTTTGTTCATACTTCAATCATCCGCTATGGACCGATTCTTAGAGCTTTTCTCTTTACAACACCCACCCAATCACACCAGCACTTTCTCTACTCTCAGTGCTATCTAACTACAGTCACACACATTCACACCCTGATGGATGCATCAGAGAGCGCCTTGGGGTTGGTATCCTGCACACCGGAGGAGCCTGGCATCAAACCACCAACCTTCTGATCAGTAGGTGACCTCCTGAGCCTTGGCCACTCTGATAAAACGCCACAGTGTCAATAGCAGAATAAGGTGTCTGACATGGTAGAAACACATTTGTTAAGTGTAACACACACAGTCCTTACAATGTGTTAGGATTTATGGGGAAATAAGAGAAGCACCGTTAGATCAGAAATAATCGACCAAGCACAAAGTTGAGCTCTTTTGTGGTAAGTTGATATAAAGCAATGTTTAAGTGTCCTGAATCCAAAAGGAAGCCAGTACAGGAGAAGTCTGCATTTTGGATCAGCTGAAAGCTCCTTCAGGTTCTCAGGACATCCTGACAACGCTCAGAAGTAATAAATGTATGAAGAGCAGTCGTACATGTTCATATGTATATTCAGGCTCAAACATGGACTGGTTCTCATTCACTGCCTGTCTCAGCCCCCCCACCCCCGCAGAGAGCTGGAAGTACACACTGCCAAGGCTTCATCTGCCTCCAACACAGCAGAGCAGCTTTGAATTGTTACCCGTGTTGTGTTCCCTTCAAAAGGCTTGTTGTATAATTCAAGTGTGCATTATGTTGAAACCCTAGCAGTTCGACACTTGCTTTTGTACCATTTAAAGCTATTCATTGGGTAGTGTATCTATGGATGCATGTATGTACAGATACATCCCCATCTCTCTGTAGACACACACACACACACACAAATAGTTTCTAAAAGTCTTTATTTCATTAATCTGATGTGAGACAACATTAATCATAGAAAACACCAACACAGTTAAGGCTCCCTTTACATTGTTCAAACATTAGTGTAAGGTACAGACCCCGGGAACGTTTCAGCCCCACCACCCACGCTTCATTCATGTACACCAGTGATGACACTTGGACAGGGAAATGTTCAGACTGAGTGTTGACCAGCTACTTCGATCATCACAAACTGAACGCAGGTTAAAAACAAGACAAACTGCAGGTTGACAACCATCAGGTTAGAATGACTCTGGCCTCCTGTATAAGTCCAGGACCACAGCTCCACTGTTACATCCTCACATTAGTTTCCCATAAATCAAAAAGGCTGCACTGAAGCTAACAAGCTGCTTTTGCTTCTGTCTCTGCCTCCACTGTTAGTTTGTCCCATCACAGAGTGAAAGGTTCATTTAGACCGGCTTTGTAAACCAACCGCCTTACTGAAGGGCACAGTTATGGAAAACTACAGGCTGCCCGTCGCTATGAACCACAGCTACATCGTAAAGCTCAGTGACATGCTCGCTGGCATCATCACCTGTAGGTGGAGTGCAAGATGTCCCCTGGTACCACAACTTAACCCCCCCCCCACCACTGTGAATGTGACTAAAGGTACCCAGAGAGCGAGGGAACCCAAACAGAGTGAGAAAAACCTGAGTGGGTGCAACCAGGAAGGAGCTCATTCAAACATTCATGAGCAGTGAGGGACCGTCTCTCAGCTTCAGTCTGAACTTCACGCTCACACGTAGAAATGCCCTGAACAGCAGCACAAGGAAACCTGCCATGGTTCTGATGCATGACTGCAGTGATAACAGGAGCACGTGTCTACCTTCAGGTGGAAACCGACGCTTTGCAGTGAACAAATTATGGTTTGGCCAGGACAACAGTGATAAGGATTTAACAGTGAGTAGTTAGAACTGCTGCCACGAGTGCAACCCACCCAGCAAACAAAACACTAGAGGGAAAGGAAAAGGGACGGCTTGGAAAATCAACAAGAAATTTGTGCCAGTGTCAGCAGCTGGTAGTTATGAACCAAACTCCACTGTGTCTTCTGTGATGGGCTTGAACTCGTAGTTTCCTCTTCCATCCATGTGCAGATAATACTACAGGACAGATTAAGAGACAGAGTGAGTGTGGGACGGTCAGAAATAGAGACAGTCCTCACAGGTACAAATGTAACCAAACGGGCAGTTCTAGGTAACAGTAACATGAACATTTTTCTATACACACGTGAACAAAAACTGGCATGTCAGTGACACCGTAGCTCCTCCAGCTCATGGTCCTCATCACAGGTTACTCTAAACCAGGGTGTCCACTCCAGGCCTGGAGGGCCGCTGTCCTGCAGGTCTTAGATGCGTTCTTGACCCGTCACAGCTGATTTAAATGGATAAGTGAGCTCCTCAACATGTCTGGTAGTTCCCCTGGTAATGAACTGATCATGTGATACAGGTGTGTTGACCCAGGGTGAGGTAAAACCTGCAGGACAGCATCCCTCCAGGCCTGGAGGTGGACACCAAAGTGTGACGCACACAAAGGTTTGGTTGTCTGTGCCACACAAACTAACAGGTAGTAGTCCAATGGGACATGACTGTCTCTGTGAGCTTCCTTCATGTTACACCCCACGCTGTGGCTGCAGTCACAAAAAGCACAAAAACAAAAGCAGCAACACGTGGTGGCACTGACCACTTTACCCATGTTAGCATAACAAACCAGCCTGAATACAGTTTGTCTGAAGACTTAGACTGACACTTGTGTATTGGTCAGTGACTGTGTACACTCACTGGTGTGCTTAGCCTCAACCTGAAACACCAGCACAGCTGCACTTTGAACCATACAGGAGCAGAACCTCCAGTCCTACCTCATGATGCTTCCACAGGGATTTCCTATGAGACACTGTGAACAAGGTGATGCCCACCTGTTGACACAAAAACAAAACCCTTTTTAAAGAATCCCATGGTGGGATTTCAATCACAACACATATCTTTATAGTCTTTGCAGCACATTTAGCAGCATCTCCAACCCTGCTGCACAGGCTCATTGTGTGCAGGGCCTCCTCTGGCTGTGTCCTGCCATCGTTCCTGCCTGAGGTGCCACCATTGTTGTACAGCTGACTCTCATCAGCAATTATAGATATTTAAGGCCAGCAAAAGGTGAACTGTGTGTTGGTTGATGAACCAACTCAGCCTTTTGACCTTCTTTCAGTTTGTCGACCAACACCTGAGGTGACAGCAGCTCCTCCGTCTCTGAGTTTAGTTAGCAGTAGAAACATTAAAACCATTTTGCCTCCCGGTCTCCTTTTGTTACCTTCCCTCATCCCTGGACGTCTGAGGAGGCTGATCTGGATTCAGTGCATCGCATCAACTGTTCATTTCAAGCAGGAGATAAAAACAGGTGCTCTGAATACATTCTGATTGGAGGAAGTTCCACCTCTATGAACCACAGCTGCCGTCAGCCTTTGCTCTGGGTTCAATATTACAGACAACTAATCATAACTGAACACCTAAATCTGCATTTTCTTCTGCTCATCCGGGGTTGGGCCACAGAAGCCCTGAGCCAGCTGACATCCTGGGTCTGCAACATCTCAGCTGGCTACTTTGGATATCGAGGACCAGCAGCTCTGAGCTCTTCTGGAATAACTACAGACCTCACCCCAGCTGGAAGGCAGAGGCCAGCATCCTTTGCAGGAATCTAGTTTCTGCTGCAATCTCCTTCTCTGGTCACTACCCAAAGCTTGTGACTACAGGTGAGGGTAGGCATGGCCTGGCTCTGAGGTGGGGGTCCTGGTAACACTATGCCAGGCAGGATGGACTGGACACAAAATGCCTTGCTTTGGTGACATGGCAAATGTTACATACAGTACAGTTTTAGACCAATATGCAGTGACATGACAGTTTAGTGAATCCAACAGTTAAAGGAGGGCGTAGATCAGATGTTATTGTGGAAGCAATGAAGTCAAACCAAGGTCGGTCCCTGCCTTGACCTCACTGAACAGGAAAACGGCAGATTAAACTGGAGGGGAGGAGTCTGTCCGTCCCCCCAAACAAATATCCTCATGTGATATGTTTATGTACATGCTGAGACCTACCGTCCTGCAATGTGTGTAGATGTAATCCTCCACATCCACACTCACTGCACTGGTGCACTCATCCAGAATAGCAAACTGGGGCTTGTGGTAGAACAGTCTGGCCATCTACGTAAAGAAAGAAACGGATCACTGCGTTGACTCAGAAGGCCGCAGAGCAGCTACGTTAGAGCACTTTGTCAATATGCAACGCCCTGATAAACCGAGCAGATATCTGAACACAGCAACAATCTAGCCTGGAAATATCTTTAAAGTTTAGTTTGTGACCCAGAAAAAGATGTGTGCATATTTGAAACTCTGCGTTCCTCCACCACCGCCTTGTTTGAGTTGTGGACCAAATGCATTCTGGGATATTTGCCTGGGCTTAGCTGCAGTAGAGTGGACAATCATGGGAGAACCACCTGGCTCTGTAAAGATACACTTCTTCCTACAGCATCACTGTGAGACACTGCTGTTATTGTGGGTCCATCAGAAGACACAGACCAACTGCAGCCTGCTTTTGTCCACTGGCTTCTTGTGACGGAGCCGTTCCCTGACTGCCAGCATGCTGTGCACACACCACCCCCTCCTCTCTGATCTATAGATACCAAAGGTTTAACCCAGCGCTTGGCTGCAGCATAAATATGTAAAGCCTGTTGACAGGTGCTTACAGCCATCCTCTGCTTTTCCCCTCCACTGAGGACATCCATCCAGTCCTGGACAGTGTCCCAGCTGCCCTCCCGGTCCAGGATGTGACCCAGCTGAACATTATCCAGGTATTCCTTCAGCACCTGAACACAAAGAGTAATCCAGGTAAAGACACATGCACGGGGCAGAGTGCAGGACGTTTGACGTGTCGTACCTGATCAGAGATGCCTTTTCTTTTCTGTTCTTCATGGGTGTCTGGGTAAATGACTTGGTCCCTCAGAGAACCCAGAGTCATGTACGGTCTCTGGACAGAAACAGAGGAGGACTTGACCTTCTGAAGTCAGAGGGATACATTACAGCCTGTGCTTTTAGTTATACTATGCTTTCCAAGCTGATCCTTCAACATGTGTTGTGGGGAATCACTTCAGCAGAGACCTGTACTACAGAGCAGTATTTGGGTTTATTCAGGTAATCTCAGGCTGTTAGTGGTGGGGTTTCACATGTTAGTGGGATATTCAGCCATCATAGACACTAAACAGCTTTGGAGCAGGTCATGTTCCAGGAGATAAGGGCATGAGATCAGCATCTCTGTCCAACAAACATGCTCCTGGTGAACAGGGAAAGTGTCAAAGTGCAGAAAGCAAGTGAGACTCTGGAGCAGTTCACACGATCTCTGTGACAGCGTGGGGCTTTATCACCGTCTCACTGTCGAGACCATCGCCCTGAACCAAAATCAGGCTCACCCAACCCAAAGCAGAGCCAGAGCTTATCACATATCACCTGCTGAAGATCCTTACCTGTGGGACGTAGAAAAGCTTCCCTCTCTCAGGTTTCGTCAGATGCCCACCAAACAGAGGCCACAGCTAAAAACAAACAAATCCACATTATGAAAGTAAAAAGCTTGAGATGAAACCGACTACCGGTGGTTCAGCCCTACCTCTCCCAGCACTCGGAACAGGGAGCTCTTTCCACAACCGTTGGGTCCACACACGAGGACATTGGTGCCAGACTTCACCTTCACAACACAGAACAGCATCCACACAACGTCTCATTAAACATCACACAGAGGTATCCGACCCCGGGCCGAGCTCATTTTACATATGAAAGGTCGACGTGCATCTGAACATCACTCAGTGAAACAAGCATTTCATCCCAATGCAAACCATGACTCAGAGGGAGGGGTAATGCAAAGCAAGCTTTACTTCAAATGTAAGATTCCTGATCAAGATGTCTCCATTGGGTGTTGCTAGAGGAGTGTTCTCAAATCTGCAAATACAGGGGAGCACCAAATAAAATCACTGCATATGGTGACAACACTTGGGACAAAGAAACCACACAAAAGCATGCAGTACATACTTGATGAGGTTGTCTTTGTTAATAATGTGACCACTACCCGGGACCAGAGCGAGCTTCTCTGCAGCATCTGCTTCTACATGCAGCAGGAAACACAGACGACGCTGTCAGCTTTGGAAACCCACCTGATGGTACAATCAGGACTCATGCCTACCCTTCTCCTGCTGGGACACCATGGTGCGTTCATATTTGCCAGCATTGAGATCCTTGAGCACCTTCATCAGTTCAACGATACGAGCCGTGAATCTGTCGGGGAACACATGACAGCTCAGTGATTAGTGACTGTGATAACTAATGATGACTGAAAAAACAAAACAAATATCTACAGTTCTACGTTTGATTTGAATCAACACTACACGGCCCAAACAGCCCGATGTCATCATGCTGACAGCTGGCTGTTGGCCCCGGTACAGCCAGCTGTAGCCGAGCCCTGGAGTCAGTGCACTGGCACAGTTTGGCTTCTCTTCATAGCCATAGATAAAGAAACTGTCAGGTCAAAACTCTAGGAACTGTAAACAGACTGCAAAGAAAACCAATGTAGGACATTCTGATTATTATCCATTTAAAGATGCCCAGTGAGAAATCAAATGTCCGCTGTAAAGAAACACTGAGCCACAGCACAGCTTCTAGTCCCCACAGCTCTCCTCCTGCAGCACTCACCCCGAGAGCCGGCTCATCTCTCGGCCAGCGAGGACGATCCTGCCCAGGGCCTGGGACATTCTCAGCAGCATCCTGCCGCTCTGGTAGTAGTCCTACGAACAGGGCCAAAACATTACTGCAGCATTACACTATGTTGTAAGTTCATCCCTGTTAAAGCTATTTTACTGCTGTACACTGACTGCTTTGAAAGCAACGTGCAGCATAAACATACATTCAAAACTTTAACAGAAGCATTAAACCTGCGTGGGGAAAAAACATTCTGCTGGACGTCTACACTAGTATGAGCAATGACGGGACGCTGTAGTGTTGGATGGAAGTGATAGTGATCAGCCTACAGAGGGCAGAGCTCAAAGACACCCAGAAAAATCAATGCTTGGAATGAAATGATGGCGCCCTGGTGGAGCCTTTCACAGACGTGGATGGTGTGAGCAGCAGCTCACTGACACATCCCAGTGGTGGTCTACTGATTTAGCTCAGAGCATGGAGACATTTAAGGCATTATCCTCCAGAGACTCCTGGCACACCGTTCCCACACCAGGGGGGACGGGCATTCCCATTCATTTATCCATATCACTCATCTGCCCCTCCCATTGGCTCCGCTCTGAGGCAGCAGCATCGCAGCAAACACATTACATTTCCCCTCTTTGCTGTGATTATTGTTGAGGTTGTTACTCAAATGTAATTATCACACATATTGCACAGAACTGTTTACTTCACAGTCCTGTACGTCAGCGGTGCCCAACCCCCGGTTCACAGACCCGTACTGGTCCGTGAGTCGTTCGGCACCGGGCTGCTAGAGTTGAGGCTCGGGTGTCACATTTATGGTTTTCAGGGTTTTTATGGTTAACTCGGTTTCTCTGGGTCTTTTCCCGTGTTGTAGTTGTGCGTCTTATTTTGAAAGAAACATTTACGTGCTACCATAGCGACCAGAGAGGAGGATGTTACTCTCAATGTTGTTGGAGCGTTTCAGGAGGATGCTGCCAATAAAGTTACACAGTGAATTTGAGTTTATTATATTTATAAAACAGCACAGTTTCTGTCGTGGTCGGATCATTTAATTGGTTGTATTTATCTGTGACACCTTAAAGGCCAGTCCGTGAAAATACTGTCTGACATTAAACCGGTCCGTGGATGGAGACCGCTGCCGTATGTTACATACGGCAAAATAGCATGCTGTGTGTGCAGGTCCCTGTAAAGAGCTGAAGTTGTGTTAGCAGCACACTGTCCTGGATGCAGTTTGCCCTTTACCATCACACTCTTGCGCAATAAAGATAAAAGTAATGTTCACATACACGCTGGAGACTGCAACACTACGTTCCTCCTCTGGCACATGACCTGAAATCAGCTGATTGCAGCACAAGTGCAAGGTTAACCGATGATTGGGATCGACAGGCAGGCGGGCTGGAATCTAGTCCAGCTAGTGGGCTCTGTGGAGCCCGACTGGCACTGCCACAGACTACCAAAGCTGGCAGGTCCCCTGGCACCCTGGATGTGGTGAGGGTATGCAGGACGCTCCTGCAGAACCAAGGAAGCGATAGCACTGACTGGTTCCTCTGATCACCTGACCTAAATTCAAGTTAACAGCTGTTCGTTCCATCCGATGCTGCCAGGTTACACCTGAGACTGTACCTGTACCTCCAGTCAGGTGGACTTTAGAAACTGAATCTTCCTCTACAAAAGACACGCTCCTGCCAGAGTGTTATTAGAGCCCACCAAGTGGAAACATAAAGGTTCTTATAGCAATGCTGACAGAAGCTGTGGACACAGTTCATTATTACAATATATTTGTAATTTAAATTCATTCGAGCATCTAAATCCACGCTGGCATGTGTTAAAGTAGAGCTGTCCACACAGCGCTCACCTCCAGCAGCTCAGAGTGTGTGCTGTGCGTGTGCCGGGGATGGGACAGGTTCAGGAAGGGCCGGCTCACCACCAGGTATCCCACCACGGTGGCCAGATCTGCAAAGGATCCGCATGTGAACACACAGAACCAATGGCTTTAGCTCGTCAGTTACTGATGCTTGTTTGAGGACGAGGAGGAAGTCAGCAAAACAATACAACTACTTACACTTAGCGATTATACTGTCCACGACACCCATAGAGAAACGGAAGAAGATGAAGTCATGCAGGTGGTTCACCTGGAAGAAGAAAGGTACCTGTTATACACTCTGATTACATTTCCAGATTCACTCATAGTCACCAGGACGTGAATGGTTTGTTTCACCTGTCAAAAACAAAATGTTTGCATGTCTGAAGTTTGTCTACATGAGTACTTGCTGAGGTCAACTCCACAGTGCTCCCACCTGGGCTAAAACCCAAGGCCAGCCTAAACATGGTACTCACCAGTTTCTGGAAAACGCTGTGAATGGTCTGCTTTTCCCTTTTGTTTCCATTGTAGAAGGCGATCTCCTCACTGATGACAACATAAGGCATTAAGAAACAAACCAGCCTACACGCCAACAGAAGAGTTACTGACAGGTGTACCTGTTGGTGATGAGGCGAGAGTTCACATAGCGATACTCTCCCTCGTAACGCTGCTCAGTCACTGTCATCTTGCCTACTGGCCTTCTTAATCTGGTCAGGAACAGACCTGAGATCAGCAGGTAGACCATCATGGTGGCTGGACCCTAGGTGATGATGAATAAACAAACACCATACAGCTGAGCTTTTTTAAAAACACCAGCACATCTTTGTAAATGCCCTGTAGGAAAAAAAAAAAAACATTTTCCGCTAAAATGACATGACCTCTGGTTACGAGCAGGTCATGGTGGACATGCGATAGCTGCAAATGCTTTTCACACAATTTCTGCAAAGCCATACGTGGAAGGAAACGGTGACCTAGGACAAGCTGATGGCATAAGACTTAAGTACAACTCCTCCAGGTTTGTATGACAAAAAAAAAGAAATAAATAATAATGTTGCCAGCTTATATGGTTTAGTTCTATCGGGCTTTAAGAATAGTTGTGCAAAAAGGAGCGTGCCCGCTCCGACTGGACAGGAAGGGTTAAAGATGCCTGAAGAAGGGAAGGTCAGAGAGTTGAAGCGTGTCATGGTGGACCAACACAAAACACATAATGGCAGCTGTGGTAACATACAGAGTCGAGCTGTGGAAGAAAGCTATGTGAGGCTGGTCCAGCACACAGGGACAGTGAGACAGTGGTGAGATGTCACAGACCAGCTCTGGAGCTCCTCTTGGTCACCACAGTGATGGACACGTTGGAGGATGAGATGGAGATGTCAGTGTCGGGGTGATTTGTAGCAGAACGAGTGGAAGGAAAGCCTTTGATGATCAGGAGGAAGGCCCACAGACCTACACCCACAGCATGAAAAAGGTGACATCTGCTGGGATCTAACAGGAGTCATTCGTGGACACAGTCCACCTGGAAAGGACTCATTGTACTTGTTCCACATCGCCTCACAGCCTCATTCCCATATGGAGCTCCAGCTCCTCCCATCTCCACTGGTCATCTGTCAGATGTTCCTACAACTTGGAGCCCACCTGTGGTGAATTCGGATCTCACAACGACATGTCTGTAAGGCTCCCAGAAAGAACTGCGACACTTCCCATCAACATGGAGCAGCAGAGTCTACAGAGAACCCGTTCTACACCATTATTGTTCTAGAATGCTGATGCTGGCACATTGGGGAAAACATCATACTTTTTACTATTCGGCAATTTGTCATCAATGATAGCAGCTCACTGGAAATGAAAATGTGCTTTCATTTGTTTGTATAAACATGTTTCCTCATAACTGGCTAAGATTTCATGTTTCCTTGAAACATTATGATAATGGGGCTAAAACTGTCCACTCCAAAGTAAAAAGGTCTGTATGGGAAACTGATGGAGTAAATTTAAAAATTAGCTTGCTTACCTGGGCCCCGATGGCACTGGTCAGTTTGAAGATGTACAGGCCGATATCCAACAGAGGCTGTAGGACACAAACAGGACAGGCAGCGTTAAAAACAGTCCACAGCTGCTGCCAACAATCGCATTTATCAGACATAACAGACCCAAGTTGAACACTTGTAGTTACACATACAGACACTTAGAAGTGCTGGGTGTCCGACCCCCCATC
>VUQR01034971.1:0-17830 GCA_015108515.1 Hemichromis elongatus | reverse complement strand
ATATAAAAAAAAAAATTAATTAAAAAAAAAAAAATATTATAAATAAAAAAAAAAAATAATATAATATATATATATACACATATATATATATATATATATATATATATATATATATATATGTGTGTGTGTGTGTGTGTGTGTGTGTGTTTGTAATACTTACAGAAAATAAGAAAAAATACTAAAAATCTGACACAAAAAAAACTGAAATCCAGACTGTATGAATTCTTTCATGCATCTTTCGTTCATTTTAACTTTAAAAGATGTTTTATGTAATTTGTTTATTAAAAGAAGAAATGCTTCTTCAGTATCAAAACATAATAGATCTAATGGCCTTTCAAAAAAGGCCATTTCTGCAGCAAGAAATAAAAAGAAAAAGCTTTAATGGATTGTGTCATAAGCTAACTGTGTCGGTTTTATGGTGCGTGATGTGTCGGTGATGGTATCTGCTCTACAGCTTCACTGAAAAATGAACTGAATGTAACACAACGAGAAGCTCCACTTTTTGAAACACCTCAACAGGTTGGAGCTGTGCGCGATTTCGGAGTGTGGAGCACTGATTTTTGGACATTGTATCGTGATCTAACTTACCTTGCAGGCTCTTGCCAGCGTTTTAGCCAGTTGCAGCAATTCGCCATCAGGCTAAACATCGCAGTCCGGGTCCGAATGACTGAGGAGTAGTGGTGATCCAGGTGGGCAGCGACACTCCGCTATCCAGCCCTGTTCAGCCAGCTCCTCGACTCTTAACCTTAACCAGCTACATGGCGAGCTAACCCATCAAAGTGTAAACGTTTAGCAGCGTTTAAACGCCTCAACCAACTTACGTAGGTGAATAAAGTAGTCGTTACCATGTGTTGTCGATAAATATTAGCCTGGAAAACATTATTTTCAAGAAGCTGAAAATTCCGTTAACCGAGGCTAACTAAAGCTAATGTAGCTAGCAATAACGCTATTCGTAGTACCGTTTAGTTTGTAGTCTCAGCAAATACGTGAGTCGCTTACCACTTACATCTGAGCCCTACGCGCCAATAAAATGTGCATGTTTATAGCCAAGCGCATAAATATTGAGTATTTAACTAGTGAAATATTAGCTACTTCGCGTTAGCCGATTCCTAGCGGTCTGCTTTGTTTACGCCGTCTTTTCTGCTGCTAGGCTGCGGACGTGCTTACGTCATCAACAAATCAGCACCGACGCAGATTCCGAGCCTCTGACCTCGTGTGACCAATCAAACAACCTACTGCAGCTATAATGCCGAGAAATAATAATACGTTTTTATTATTGTTTTAGTATTTTATTATCTGGAAAAGTGTAGTACATTTAGATTAGGACTATCGGTTACAGTTGATCATGGTGGCATAGCTGTGGACGTATGTAGACGTGTAGGAGGTGGGCAGTGGACTTTATGACCAGATTGTTTAACACAATCTTGGGGAGTGAGAGAATGCCCCAGAACTCGAGAAGAAGTGTACTGATTTGTACTGATTTGACTGATTTTGATGTGCAGAGTTATACCTCCTACAGAGGGATAAAGCTGCTGAGCCATACCAGATATGAGAAAGAGCTGCCGAAGCCAGGTTAAGAAGAAAGGTGATGATAAGTGAGCAGCAGTATGACTTCATGCTGAGAAAGAGCACAACAGATCTGATATTTGCTTTGAGATTGCTGATGGAGAAGATTGGAGAAGATTGATCTAGAGACAACATATGACAGTGTGCCAAGAGAGGAATTGTGATACTGCATGAGGAAGTCAGAAGTGGCAGAAAAGTGTGTGAGGGTGGTGCAGGACATGTATGAGGATTGTGAGACAGTTGTGATGTGTACTGTAAGAGTGTCAGACAGGTTTATGGTGGAGGTGGGGCTACATCAGGGATAAGCTCTGAGCCACTTCTTATTTGCTGTGGTGATGGACAGGCTGACAGATGAGGTCAGACAGAATTATGTTGTTTGTAGGCGACACTGTGATCTGTAGCGAGAGTACGGAGATGGTGGAAAAGTTGGATGTTGGAGCAATGTGCTGGAGAGAAGAGGGATGAAAGCCAGTAGAAGCAAAGGTAAAAGAGAAGTTTTACAAGATGGCAGTAAAACCTGCTATGATGTATGGTTTGGAAGTGGCAGAGTGGAAGAGTTTCACTGTGAGTGATCAGGATGGACAAGACTGACAGATGGCCACCAGATGGTTCTGCCGGAGGTTTCTTCCTGCTAAAATTACCTGTATACAGTATGCTGTATCTGCAAATCAGCACCAGAACCATAATTTAACATCTCCCTGTCACTAATGCAGAAAATTAGTCATGATTCATCATGAATTTTTTTTTTTTAATTATTAAAGATTTACTATTTCAAGTCAAACTCACAAATGTGCTCACATGATGTGTCTTCCAATTTGTCCTTCAGGATAATAACCATTATAGATGCTGAGCCGTCCTAATTATCTACAACTCTAACTAACCTGGTTATTTCAGCATTATCCTCAAATCAAGAGACTCTACATTTCTACATCAGCAAATATATATTAAAATTCATGTTTCACCATAAACACACAAGCTTAAAAGTGTGAAACAGCAGACAATTAATTAAGCAGTCTGTATCTGTCACAAAATATCAGATGTCTTCCTAATACTTCTAATATTGTCCTATCTCCCTCTACTGGTTCCCTTTATTAGTTTTTGTTATCATCCACTGTACCTGAGCTTTTCCCCCCATAATTTCATTTTATATCAGCAGAATGGACTCTCTTGAGCTGAGAGACAAAAGGAGACAGAGACAAACTGAGACACGGCGAGACGTATTTTTTAAAGACAAATTATTTCCTATTGCTCCATCAGTTACCGATTCCCTTCATTCTGCCAAAGCACAAAGTTTATTAGATTTTTCCAGCTCGCCCGGGCTGAGTCGGCGGGCTGTTTTGCTGTTAGACTGAATGTCAAGTGTCTTTTAAGGCAAAGATGGATTGCACTTTATTTATTCTGGGGCTGAGTTATTTGCCCCAGTTCATCTCGCCAAGTACTCGCTGGTGACTCTGCAGTCGGAGGAGTGAGACACAATGAGGAAAGCATGTTTTTTAGAGAGCCTGTCTGAGGAACCATCACCTCCCTCCCTCCTTTCCTCCCTCCCCCTCCTCCGAGACAACTTCAGCTTAATTTTTATGAGATGCGTCTGCTGCTCTCATAAAGCCATAGTAATCATTTTTATTTGTTTACTGGGATACAGTGCAGCTCCAGACAAAGAGCTTTGAAATGGAAAAACCAGGCAGCAATGCTTCTCTGACTGGTGGAAATTTCAGTTAAAGTTGTGAGTAAAGTGTATTTTCAATATATTAAAGCAAATAAGCAAAGCATTTTTTAAAACATATTGTGTGTTTTGCAGTACATAAATGTTTGAATGTATATTTAAGCCAAATTAATGTAAGAAAAAAAAAGGAGTGCAATTTTAACAGCATCCCTCAGTTTATTATAAATGAAAGAAATCTGCCAGAACGAATTAATAAATGTGTGAAATTACAGAAAAGACTCGTATAGCTCACTACTACAAATAGGACAGCATTAAGAGCTTTATATATAGGTGTCATTAGGTCAGTTCTGGATTATGGGTGTCTGGTTTATGGTTCAGCAGCTAAAACATTGCTAAATGACTTCGACAAAGTTCAGTATCAAGCTTTCACGTTGTGTTGTGGGGCAGTTAAGACTACACCAGTGGCTGCTTTGCAAGTGGAAATGGGCGAACAACCATTAGAACTAAGAAGACATAGTGAGAGTCATATAGCACAGAATATACTTAAGCCTTGCCAAGAACATAAAAAAGGAAGAGGACAAAGGAGAAGATTCAGATGGACTATAGGGAAAGAAGTAAACGAGATGGGAATTAGTGGCAAAGAAATTAGCCCAGCAGTAGCCTTTTCAGTGTTGCCACCATGGCTATAGGACCAAATAATTCCTGACTTTTATTTGCTACATAAGGGAGGAGGGGTGGCTAAAAGCCAGGTACAAGACCATATAGTGGGAAAGTACACAGATCATGTGAAGATATTTACTGATGCGTTAAAACTGTTAGATAAAAGAATTAGTTTTGCGTTTGTTTTCCCAGAAATAAGTTTCGTGATAAGTAAAAGAATTAAAGATGATTTGGCAGTTTATACTGGGGAGCTTGTAGCAATTTTAATGGCTTTGAACTGGGTGGATGAGGCACC
Organism: Hemichromis elongatus; assembly: GCA_015108515.1. Taxonomy (NCBI): domain Eukaryota; kingdom Metazoa; phylum Chordata; class Actinopteri; order Cichliformes; family Cichlidae; genus Hemichromis; species Hemichromis elongatus. Next base: position 13,646 of record VUQR01034971.1, on the reverse strand, counting down.
AATAGGGAGGTATTTGGTTTGCTCGGGCTCTAGCAGCGTGCTAGTGAGTAAAGGTAATATGTCTTTGGACTCTAGGCAAGATATTGTTTTGATATACTTCATTTATTGTATAGAATTAAACACAGAGGGATTGCAGTGGATTTCTTATGGATTCCTGTGCATATCGGTGTTGATGGAAATGAGCAGGCTGATAACTTTGCAGAAGGTGCAGCAAGAAGAAGACATGTAGGTATGACTATAAAATACAGTAAAAGCGATATGAAAAGTATAATCAAGGAGAAGTGGCAGGCACAATGGGACAGAGAAGGGAAAAGGTGATATTATTATTGTATACAGAAAATAGTTGGGCAGTGTAGAAGAGAAGAGGACATGATCTCAAGATTAAGATTTGGTCATACAGGCTTGAATAGCACACTTAAAAAGACATTTGAGCATGTAGTGTTGGAGTGTGATGAGTGCAAGCGAGAAAGGGAAATATTAAAGTCTGAATTGCAGGAAAATAGAGTTCACCTAAGGGTAAGAAACCTATTTATAATGAGTGCAGGGGATGTCATTTATATGCAGTGTTTGGCTCTTTAAGAACGACAGGTGTGTATCCGAGGTGGAAAAAACGCTCCGACCCACACTCCAGTCCAGAGGGTGGCGGTAATGCACCTAAAAGTTGTTTGCCAACCGCCAAATGTGGACGTGGACGTGCCGTTCTGAGCGCTTCGCAAAGGTTGCTCCTTTGTGCAGTAGAGTTACTTACAGTTTATTCAAGGTCGGTCTGCGCATCTTTATAGTAGTTTTCTGACTGACAAATAAATGAAATGTGTGTCACTTCACAGCGTGCGTTTTAAAACGGCACTTCCGGTATTGGTATTTTTCTTACAGCTCGAGCAGGTTTGAGGACCTCTGAGGTAGCCTAGCTTATGTTTTCTCATTACACAGTGATGGTCCTAATGCCTGGTAATTGAGCTCTCCCAGCTCTAACACTAAAGTATCTGTCCGATTATCTCTCAGCGTGTTAATCATTGAGCACCTACAGTACTTAATATTATTAACCAATCCAAAGAGCTCCAGTAAGGACAGGCAAGTTAACAAGTCACAGCATGACAGGACTGTGTGCAGATCCAGTCTGACTGTTGTAGGAAGTGTTTTATTATAGTCATGTGTAATCTGTGCATGTAATGTTAATCTGCTGATTGTTTCAGTAATTAATAGCAAATTCCCAGAAAGTGTTACAAAGATTTAAGTTTCATTTTCTTTTATTTTGAAGGTCTGATTATTTTAAATATGCACATCTGCACAGGTGACTGATATGATACAGAGTAAAAGTTAAAATTATAAATATATTTGCCAGTATAGCTGCTGGGAATTTGTTCACAGAGATGTTTCTCCCATCTTTACACCGCAGGTGCATCTTTGGTTCTCTGTCCTCATGACTCGGGTCTTTGTTTACGGCACCCTGAAGAAGGGCCAACCCAACAACTACCGCATGTTTGACAGCAACAATGGAAAAGCCGAGTACCTCGGTTCAGCCTTCACCACCCAGAAATACCCGCTAGTGATCGCCACCAAGTACAACATCCCTTTCCTGCTCAACATCCCCGGCCAGGGTCACCGAGTGCACGGGGAGATCTACAAAGTGGATGACCAGATGCTGAAATTCTTGGACGACTTTGAAAGCGTCCCAAAGATGTACCAGCGGACGGAGGTGGAGCTGGAGGTGAAGGAGTGGGTGGGGAAGACAGAAGGAGAGGAGACGCTGTCACCGGGGAGCATCACAGAGGTGTTTGTGTACACCACCACGACATATAAGCCAGACTGGCCCTTGCTGCCGTGCTATGAGAGCTATGACTCAGAGGGAGATCATGGGCTCAAGTATAGTTTTATAGAAGAGAACTGATCTCACTGAGATAGGGAGTTGTACAATCAAAGTAAGGATAATCTAGAGAAGGAAAGGGGCACACTGTGCCACTGAAAATTGCACATTAGTAATGTTGTTTACAAATTTGTTTTTATTTTTATGATTTATAATCATCCTGGAAGCAAATGATCAAACTGGAAAAGCTTTTATTTTGGCATTTTGCTGTAACATGATTTGTGTCTTTAACGCTAAATATTTTGGTTGGATATCTGCTATGACACTACCGGTTTAACCGCTGAACATATGCACTTTTAATAATACAATGATACAGCACGTACTGTAGTCTTATATGAAAATCGTTTCACATGTTGTGAATTTATGCACTAACATGGGTGCTGGCCATCCACTTTCTCACTAATGTGAAAATACTAATAGAAATGCTGATCTGCAGTTCAGTAATTGCACATCTATAGTAAACATAATCTGTAGTTGGAGCGTTCTCTGAACCACGTGCAGCCGTTTATAAGCTGCTAGCTTCCTCTTACAGTGTAAAAGCATCGTTTTAGAAACTGACAAACCTGTGTGTCCCTGAGAAAATCACTCCAGCCTGCTGCTGTGCACCTGAAAGAATGCTCTGCAAACCTTTCTCAGAAAAATGAAGATGTACTTTCAGATCAACCTCAAAACACTAACTTCCAGGTGAAGCTAATGCGCAAGTGCCTTGAACCTGCAGTCTTTTGTATGGCCAGCTTGTGCTTCCAAACGTGATTGCATAGAAGTCTGTGAAGAAATGAGCCAGCTGCTGATGAATGTGTGGTCTCAGTGCCATTAAAATAAAAGGCATTGAGGCATTTCATACCCCTGCTCTTAGTTATGAGACATGAGGCCCGCGGGCCAGATTCAGCCCGGCAAAGGCTTCCAATTTGGCCCACTGGGTGACAGATTTACAAACATTGATAAAGATCTCAGATTTTTAGAAATTTCTTTTCATTTACTCCAGTAGAAAAAATGATTTGCACTGTAAATGTGTAGTTAAAGGTGTTTACACTGCGAGAAAGGCGAGTTTCACTAGGTTTGACACCCCAGGCTTAGAGCATTTATATTACACAGATATGAGCTCTGATTCTACACTCATCTGCAGACAATGTGTGTAATATTTACATTCCGCTTGTCTTTGATTACCTCGAAAATAAAAATTCATTCCTGATTTCTTTTGTATGATCTTCCATGTGCTGTGTTGATCCCCTCTAGGGAATAAACTCAATGTTACAGCCCTAGCAGGGCCGACTCCAGAAATGCCTGTGTGGGCGTGGCCTACCATCTCTCCTCCTTAGGTGCCGCCTTTCTTTTGTTGCATAGCTGATTCACATTAGCAATTAAAGCTATTTTAGGTCAAAGAAAGGTGAGCTCTGGGGGCAGGTGCCATGTGAGTGTTTGCAGCTAGTGCGCTGTTTGTTGTTGGTTGGTTACTTGCTCCTGCTCGGCGGAGAGGAGTGTGTTTAGTCACTATTCTTTTATTGACTTACTTTTCAGTTCACCGACCAACACTTGAGTTTTGGTGATAGCAGCTTGCCCGTCTCTTTTAGTTGAGTTATTACTAGAAGCTTTAATAAAAATCTTTAATGTAACCATTTCGCCTCTGTCTCCTCTTTTCGACCCAGACACATTTTTTTTTTTTACTTCCCTCTCATCGCCTGGGCCCTTTTGGGGGAACTCAATAAAAAGAGAGAAAACAGTTTCATATCAGTTTCATTTGTTCCATATGAACACAATCTAATCTTCTTTATTTTAAAATAGTAAAATCCAGAAAACTCGAGGAATACTGAAGAGAAGGTAATTGGCAATCAACCAGCAAAATCTCTGTTGGCTTTGGAAGAAAGTTTCAGGTGTTTTGAAACAAGACAAAGAAAAAAAAAGAATTAAGAATATTTCACAGTGTCAAAAGTACTGTACAAAAAGGATGCCTTAATAATATATAAAAAAAAAAAAAAACATTGCAGGATTTCTTACTGTGTCCAAACTTGCATTACATTTAACTCATTTAACAAATTACATACCGACAGATTGTCAATTACAGTTAAAAACAGCATTATTGTGTCCACATGCACACAGCTTTCTACATAAAGTTTATTTCCAATCTTAAGACACTTTTCATCCATTTTCAGAAATATAAAAGCACCGGCCAAATATGAGTGAACCAGAGGAGAGCGAGGCCAAAGAGATTCAGATCCTTCGCCTGTGCTCGGGTTTCCTTTTCTCTTGCTTTGGTGGAAGAAAATAAGTAACACAATGTGGTGCTGCCAGGTTGACAAGGACAAAGGGGAAAATGACACCGAATCACATGGTGGATGAGTGCAGGCAGCTTTTGCTAATCAGACACTAATGGTTTGGAAAGTGTGTAATAATAAGGTGAAGAGGGAAGACCTCTGAGTGGAGTCTGTGTAAGCAGTCAGAGGTAATAATTAGTGTCTGCTTTCCTGGTGTTAGTGCAGTCAAGATCTTCATTCAAGAGAGCAGGAGGTGAAGGAATGATCAGTAAAGGTCTTTCCTGGTGCTCGGCAGTGATCGGCTGGTGGAGCAGGTTGCGCTCCGGATCACCTCCATCCACCTGGTGGGAAAAACGATTTATATTAGTAGATTCAAACATTTATTGAAATTTATCAAACATCACAGAAGTTCTGTTTGGATAGTCTGTCCACCTGTTTACTCCACCTTATCTTATTTAGGGCCGTAGGAGGGGCTTAAGCATATCTTAGCTTTGATAGGGCGAGGGGCGGAGTGCACCCTGGGAAGGTTGCTAGTTTGTTACTGGGCTAACGAGACCATTTGATTGGTGTCTAAGTTGATATTCACTTTTTAAAATACCTAATGCTTTCCTTTGTTGGGTTTACACTCAAAAAATTCTGCTTAAATCCTTTAAATATAAAATTAAAAAACAATTTGGCAAACTGAACTAGACAAAATTATTTTTTTACATTTGTTTATTAAACCAATCATTTAAAATAAAATAAGGGGCATAGACTATAAACCGTCTCTTTCCTGCAGTTTGTTTTTGTTTTTTCTAAACGTGTCTATGGGTGCCACACATAGCATGTAGCTGTTCAAGTGTCAAATTAAACTTTAAGCCTTTATTTCCAAGTGCTCTTTAGATGAGTGTCACTCCGTTACCGTCTGTGCCAGAGAAAAAATCTAAAAGGTTTCCACAAGAAGAGAAGCACCAAGGTACTAAGGTGATCACAAGATACCGCGCTCTAAACACATACAGTATATGTGTTTCCAAATATTCCTCAAAAAAGTTTTTTTTTTCAATTTTTTTTTATTTTCCAGGCTTTTGGATGACAGTCAACATTATTTTAAAGTTAAACCCAGAGACTGAATGTGCCTGAGACCACTGCGTATCCACATAGCGGTGAGTTGTCACTCACAGCTTAGCCGCGTCCTAAGGCATATCTCGCTTTATTTTCTATTTTACTGTAAATAGGGCGATGATTTAAAAAGTGAGCATTAAGCTGTTCTGGACATTAAAAAAACGATTTAAGGAATTTATCAGACTTCTTAAAAGCTGGCCGCAGCTTCAGAGAGTCAGATAAGGTATTAAAAAAATAAAAGGATGGTTTAAGTTGAAGCACGTTGTAACTAATTGCATTTCTGCATTTGTCTCCATTACTGTACACCCACCTCTCAAAGGTGTACTCGCTCTCTGATCTGAAGTAGTAGACGTGAGATTTGAAGTGGAGTTTGAAGACGTAATCCTTGTGGATGTTTTCTGACTCCGATGGGACGGTGACGGAGTAGCCCAGCAGAGGAAGGCTCGCCAGAGGGTAGTCATCCTACAGATGAGTCAGAAGAGGGAAACATCACTTAATACAATCTCTACTTAAAAACAGATCATTCTGTGGCTGCGACTGCACAAATTCAGTCTAATTCAGTACATTTTAAAGACATTATCAGCCTCTCACTTTTACTTATGAAGTCAAACCACGTCTGAGCATTTACGCTGTCACTGCCAGTATTTTCCTGCTCGTCTTACCTGGTGTGACTTGTAGAAAAAGAGGCTGAAGTTGGTGAAGACTACCCAGAGTTTCTGCCAGCCGTTGCTGTTCTTAAACTTCCTTAGCAGGTTACCTGAGAGCTGGTTCTGCAAATGAGAGAGCAAAAAGCAAATGGATAAAACATTCAAGGACAGCTCAATGATGCAACACAGTGTTAGTCTAACTGGATGTTGAAACGGAGGATGTTACGGAAAAGAGAAAGCCATCACGTCTTGTCAACTTAATATACTCATGTTGAAATTTACCGTGAGCACTGGTAGGAAAAGTGTGAAAGATTCATAAGTATTTGCAGATTTTAGGACAAAACTAATGTTTTACTCATTTGTCATGAGCAGAATAAATATCCTACAAACTACTTACAGGGATTTACATATATGTATTTATCTTACTTATTATAAGAGTCATTTATTAATTTATTTCTGATTTGTAAGGCTCAACACCTTTGCAGCTGTTGTAGTACCTCTCTATTCCAGCAGGTGTCGCTAAAAGACAGGCTGTGTTTTCTGTACCAGCAAACCAGCAAAGCAAGAGATGCGGGCCCCTGAAGTCTGCTGAGGGGCCTCATCACTCACTGGCTGCACTACTCATGGCCTCGACCAATGTTAGTGCACACAGATGCAGAAATAGAGATAAAGATGGAGACCGATGGAGAAAGACAAAAACACAGGGAAGAACAGAAAGAAAAGACAAGGAAAGAAAAGGACATTGGGGTAATGCACGAAGAAGAAGAAGACAACACAGAGGTAAACAAGTGGGACACAAAAAGGCAGCTGGACTCCAAAGTCAGAGGTGGGAAGGAAAACTAGCGAATGTAGCAGGAGAAGACAGGTGTAAGTGGTACCTCCACAGCTATGCTAAAGTCCACCATGGAGACGCTGGTGTTGCGATGCCAGCAGACGTGCACGGTGGTGTTACCGCGGTGACCCTGGCGCTCCAGGGACGAGCGCGAGCCGCCAAGCTCGTCCTCAGACTCCTGCTCGCCTCCGTCCTCTGAGAGCTCTGGAAAGAACAGGCGGGTCATTCATGCTCCGTGCGATTATAAGCCATCAAATCATGTTTACAAAGTGAAAACATCTGTTACAGAAACCACGCTCAGATTGGACTTTTCCACAAATATACAAATTTTGAGTACAAATCAGGGTCACAGAGGGGTCGGAGCATATTCCAGCTAAGACACAGAGGCAGGCATTCACACTTTTGTTCTCATCTATGGAAAGATTAGACCTTTTAACCTAACGTGCATGTCCATGGGCTGTAGTGGTGGTGGCCCCAAAAAAATGAGAACAAAGTCTGTTTATCGTGGGAATCTTTCAGCATCAAAGTAATTTCAATAAAGTTTGGTTTAAAAAAGGAAAAGAGAAAGAGAAAGAAACCCTCTTTTGTTGTCACTTGTAAGGTAATACTCTTTAACTGCTTGTGTTAAAAATGAATATGGCAGGTTTTAGTGACACACAATGCAGGGCGTTAAACCAAAAAGGTCAACGGGAGGAGGCCTTATTGAACAGCATGATGGCTACGACAGGATGAGAAAAGCTGGGGATAGCTCAAGCCTGCACCTACATATATCAGGTAACATTAAAAATACGATGAACCAACCACCTGGACCTGAGTATATTCATAGGGTGCTGAAAGCTGCAGAGGAAGACTGCACAGTAAGATCTAACATGTAAGAGTCCATCTATTTCCATGACAAAAAGACCTCATAAAGAAGTGTAGCCATGTGGTTAATGATTGATCTTACTGATTTTCTGTTTCCCACAGTGGTGATAGATGTGATGATGATGTGGTGTTTGGGCAGGGAGAAGAATCAATGTAACGGTTAGTGTTAAACCAACAGTGGATGACTTACTGTTGTCAGAGAGGCTGGTAGAGAGCAGGTCATTGTTTAAGCTGCTACACTGCTCTGCCAGGTCGATGGCCATCCTGATGTCCTCCACCCAGTGCTCCATCTCTGACGCACAGCTGGACACAGCAGGAAGTAGACATGGTAAAATAAACAAGTAAGAGGGACTCTCTAACTTTAGCAGCCGTGCACACTGGATTAGAAAAAGGCATAAAATGATCAGCCTTCATAAAGGCAAATGCATATTATTAAGTCTGCTTTACATGATGAAACTTTACAGCCAGATAAAACTTTTTAATCAGAGACAGAGTAAGTGACTGGAAACTAGGTCACGCAGTCCAGTTTAATTTGAGGATAATTATAACATTAATGAGGCTGTCCTCTATTAATTTAATACAAACCAGCTGTTTTTCCTCTTTCATTCACAATGGACGGTTTGTATTTTATTCCCCTTTTATTCCTGTCTGCAATTTCATTGCTTTCATTTACAGATATCTACAGGCGTCTTTGCATGTGTGGTAATGAATACCTGGCAGCCACCACCACAGACTGCCGCTGCCCGAACAAGGTGAATGAATGAGGGACTCCCCACTCCTCCTCGCTTTCTCTGATCTGTGGGAATAACATAACGTCATCAGCAAATTAATATACGTGTTTGCTTCTTTTGTGAATAAAACTTGTTTAACTTTTTATTTTTTTTGTTTACTTAACTACTACCTTAGTATTTCAGCAGTTTCAAAAGGTTCTGTGAAATATTAGTTCCTCAGTCTCTTAGCAGATGTAATCACAGTCACATAATAATAATAATAATAATAATAATAATAATAATAATAATAATAATCTTTGCTTTGTAGCAAAATTCAGTAGATGCAAATTTATGTTTAGACTGATGATGAAAGTTACAATTTGCCAGAAATAGTTTTTATATATAAAGAACAGCGATGAATGGCTTTTGATTTAAGTTCTGCATATTGGAGTTCAATCAATTTGGTTTTGATTTTTAACACCAAAAAACTCTAAAAACTGAAAGCTTTACGTTAACTTAAGAGATAAAGGAGGAAAAACTCAGATAAAATATACTACATATTTTTAGTATAATAATTATTTATCTTTTTGACCTCAAAAACAACACACACACTCTACTAATTGTACTTGACTGTAGTACACACTTCTGTAGTTACTCATGTATAAAATTATATAATTTATTGACAATATTTATTTCTTTAACAGAAGGCTCAAGAAGGATCTTTTTCTCAAATAACATATTTTATTAAAAAGATTTGAACAAATTGTAACCTTAAAATGTAACATCCTACAGAATGAGTCAGATGGAAAAATCTGAAATGCCTTTCGTTAAGAAAAAAACAAAAGTTTTGCATGTGTGTGTTTTGATTATATACCGTCATGCCATAGAGAGGCAGCTGGCCGTGAACCTTAAACTGGTTGGATGGGGTCATGCCTCGACTGGTGTACACCAAACAATCACTAAACTGTAAAGAAAAACAAAAGAGTGAAGAGTTTGTTTAGTGGTATTATAAATGCTTTGTTTTTTTAGCAGAAAGCAGCATCAGGTCTCACCAGGAAGAACATCCTCTGCTGAAGGCCCTTTCCGGATAGTTTGCTGAGACAACCGAGCCTGATGAACTCCTATAAGTGAAACAGAATCACACCGACAACATGACGACAGGATGGCAGATCGGGGAAGTAAAATTCTACAAATGTCCAGAATGAATCTAGAATAGCTGAATTTATAAAGAGCCGCACCCTCCCGGGGCTGATGAGGTCTTCAACACCGGTCAGATCCTTCTTCAGCTCTATGAGTTTCTGGAAGTTCTCCATCTTCATCATGATTCCCTGAAGCTGCAGCACCATCTCCGAGATGTCCGCCAGGGCCGCTGGAGAAGACAGATTTATTTTCATATATTAAAAAAAAAAAATGTACACAAGGGAGAAAAGTTCAGGAGTGGGGACTGTGTACCTCTACAGTCCCTGAAGTCATCATGTGTGGGTGGATAGTGCTTGCAGAGCCTCTCCAGGATAAGTTTGTAGTGCAGCAGGCGGTGAAGAGGCCTGAGGAGGAAGATGTTGAGGGGCAGGTAGCAAACCCGCTGCTGCTCGAAGTCGCGACATAAAGTCTCCACCTTCCGACTGGACCTGAGAGTCACAGGGATGAAGTTTCTCTTTAGAACATCCTATTATGATTTGGACAACTTGTCTGCTGCTCGCTCACTGTTTGCCACCCACCGACAGGCCCGCTCCAGTTCCACCAGGCACTCTGAATGTTTCTGGAGATGAATCGTCAACTGCTGAAGATGCGGAAAGAGATGAAAGCAAGATAAGAAACAGAGATTAAAAGAGAAATATTAAAATGCACCTTATTTTATGTAATTAATGATCTAAAGTCAAATATGGAGATTTACCCTGAGTCCCTGAATGTTCTTGAGTAAAACGTCACCAATTCGCTGATAGTCTCCTTTAATGTGGGCGTTAGATCGGCCCTCCCTGAAAAGAGATTAAGACGTGCGTTAATGTGCAGGAGCGCAGATTTACCAGTAGGTGTCAGCTCAAAGCATTTTACACATGACTGGAAAAGTCTTCATTCAACTCCCACAGACCCATTCATCTCACCAAAGTGCATAAGTGTGTGTGTGTCCTCCTGCCTATCATTTCAGAGATAACACAAAGCAGATTCCAACCGCAGGGAAAGTGAGGAATTTCAGGTATTTGCATGAGCACATTAGACTTTTTCATGCCACATTATGTCAAGTGAAGGAAAAAAAAATACCAACAAAGCCATTTAGCCATCTCAATTCCTTGTGTTACCCGAAAATCTAGGCTGAATATGACTATGAAACATGACTAGAACTGCTTGGAAACAAAGCAGCACACAGGGAAGAACTACAGTAGAAGGGATTTATTTTTTCCTGATCCTGCATTAGCACCAAGACTAATCTGGTGTTAAAATGCTTCCCATTTTTGTTGGACTTGTTTTGTTTACATGAACTAATCCTGGTTAATTGCACTTTGGAAAATGTTCTACACATTTGAATTAAACATAGAAGCAGGAAGGCTGTAATTTGTGACTGTTTTAGTTTGTAACGTTTTCTATTTTCATCCTTTTTCCTCTGTTAAAAATAGGTACTATTATTCTTTACCTTAGATTATGTCATATGCATACTGTTGCGATGGTGGATACTCATGTTAAACATTTAAGACTTTTAAATAAAGATTACTAAACCCTATGAACCCAATGCTCTGTTTGAGAAAGCTTTGTCCACTCTTGGATGTAGATAATGTCATACAGAGCCAAGAGTGAAGCTGTGTTCACACTGGTGGTGATTCACATGTCTTTTAATAGTCGTCTTCACTCTCATCGGTACTGGCTTCAGTCACTCACGTAGAAGTTGAGATAAGTTAGTTTTAGGTCTCACCTGCTTCCCATCTCCACCGGTTATTAAGCATGTAGTCACTTAAAATAATGGAAACTCATTCACTTTCTGTGGTCACAACATCGCTGCGAATTGGTTCCAGTGTGGATGCACCTTAAACATAACCTGTCTGTCAGCACAGAAGCCCCACCCACCTCTTCTGTTCTAAGAGGGGCAGCCAATCATATGAAAGTAGGGGGAAAGGAGTTAAAACAGCTTCTTTCAGTCAGAGCCAGCCCCAGTTTAGGATAAATACTGAATATTTTGAACTGTGGATCATGCAAAGCTACTTTGCCAGAGTAGGTTGAATAAAATTATAGAGCTGAAAATCAAAATAACAACTCCAACTTTAATTTAAGCCCCCCCCCCCCCTTTTTTAACCATAATAAACACACAGTAAAAATAAATCATTTTATCCCTCATCTGTGAATTTCTGAAAAAAAAAAACCCCAACCTTTTTCTGAATGGAAACAGATGGATACTAACCACTGCGCCAGCCGCTGCTCTGTCTCTTTGAGGAATCCCTGATGAAACTTGTACACCGGATCATAGTTGGCAGAGATCAGGCTCCTAACAGAGTCTGGGAACGCCTCGTCTTTCCCCACGGCGCCCTGGAAGGACTAGAAAATTGACAAACAATGTGGACATGTGGAAGAAGAAGAAAACTCGGATCATATTTTATTTATTTATTTTTTATTGTATTTCCATATCGGTTACTTCGGCACACAACGAGTGCTTTTTCTGCTCCTCACTAGAGAGCGAAGAAAATATTCAGAAGGAATAAAAATAATGAGAATGTAACTCCTACACATCCACAACTCCTGGTAGAGATTGGAAGGGACACATCTAGTATGAGGTCCTACACATTACTGGTAGGATGCAGGATGAGGGATTGGACATGACAACAGAAATCTATCACAAACACGCTCTGAGCCTCGTGGCCCCGTGTGAGCGCACCGCGACCCATGACACAGAGGTGTTATACGCCCCACCATCGTAAATCACACAGGATCTGAGAGCTCGAGCAGACAGGAGGCAGCCCAGCTGTTTCACAGACGGACTCGCCCGGAGAGCACATGAGTGACAAGAGATTAAAAAAAAAAAAGGAAAGAAAAAGAGGATGGGTGGGTGTGGGATCTCAGGCGTGAGCTGTACCAGCCAAGGAAAATGTTTAAGAGGTTTTAAAAAAGCACCCGCGCACGCCTTCTTTCCACATCAAAGAGGGTGGAAACTACTAATGTGAAGAAAAACAGCTGAGAAAGGAAAAAGTCGGAACACAGGCGTTTTCCACTCCACAGCGAGGTCAGAGGTCACCATCAGTGTCTCAGTATTTTAGCAAGCAGGTGCCTGAACCTGTGTTTTTACATTGGTGGTCTTTACTCATTATACTCCCGCCCTTCACATTTCCCTTTTTTTTTAAAGCAATTGCGACAGACAGTAAAAGTGACTCACATAAAAGCAAAGACTGAATCTGACCCACATTAAACTGCACTTTCATCCCAGACGCTGTTTTTATAAATGCAGAGTGGGTTTTATTTTCTGTGTTGACTTCAGTGGTTTTACTTGTAAACCAAAAGAGCCCGAAGCTAATTAGTCTGCCAAAGCTGTGTAACAGCAAAAAGATACAAGTCTGCTCGCATAAAAGGAAGAGAGTTGTAGCACATGCACTGCACTGAATGCATTTTCATGTCTTTCCTGCATGACAAAAGTGCTCATAAACCACAGACGCTGAACCTCAGCCTTCAGTCGGAGGCCAAACTAAAGGCACATAAAAGCCTTCTTCTGGGATGGGAATAAAAAAAGAAAAGTAAGACTGGAACTGTGTGCTGACACTAATGTAATATTAATGTTGCATTACTGAGAACAAACACTGTGAGATTTGGGAGTCCGGTTCAGATTTGAGCCTTTACTCTCCATTTTGGCCCTCTTTTTCTAATATATAGCTGTAAAAAACACAAACGTTTGCATCTCAAATTCAGCACGTTGTGCGGTGCAAACCAACCATGACTCACTGTTCCAGCACATGAGCTTTTAAAAAGATTAATTTTGGTACTCTGTCCCAAAATTAGGCTTTTAAACGGCCAGCTTTGACTCATTATTCCAGTACTAAGACTCTAAAGAAACCAACCTTGGCTCACGGTATGCTTTAGGGTACAGATTAGACTTGACCACACTGGCTCTTGGTACTTTTGGTCTAATCCAGATGGCAATGGCCTCACAGTGTGAAGGGAAGACATAACAGATAAAGACTGGTCAATACTGGGCGACAAAGAGGCACAACTATCCTTACCTCTGTGATAACCTGCAGGTCTTTGAGGTAGGTCCGCTCTGTGGTCAACAGTTCCTTGGCTATAAAGTAAGCCTTGTCTGTGGGAAACTTCTAGACAGAAACAAAGATAAGCGATTGATCAAATCTAATCCATCATCCAACAGTCTGTGTGTGTGTGTGTGTGTGTGTGTGTATATTATGTGTA
>VUQR01034970.1:2414-15622 GCA_015108515.1 Hemichromis elongatus | reverse complement strand
GCTGATCATTGATCAGTTTTGTGATTGAGAAACAGGAGAGGGAGGGGGGAGATTGAGGGAATTAGTTGCAGCTGTTCAGCGTGAAGACAGAATAACTCCAGCTTTGTGTCTTTTTTTCCTTCTAGCTTAAGTACGGGACAAATCGCTTCCTTTTCACCTCAGTATGGAGCTCCTATGGCCAGTCCAGCTGTGGCTCTAGCGGTTGTTAAGCTTAGTGTGGAAATACAATACAAACACAAAGAGATAAACTAACACATTTGCTTCACTTCTCTGTGTTAGTTTTCTCGGAGATGAAATGCAGCGGTTTGGAAGCATTTAGCAAGACTCCAAATGCTAAACCAGACCGCTGACAGGTCTCGCACACAACAGCCGCTTTATCACGTGACGCATACTGCTCCGGTGCCTTGAGCTGGGTTATGATTTTAGGTGCTTGATTAATTTACTTGTCTTAAATGCGCTACCTTTTGAGCCTCCTAAGGACAATTTCGCTGAGCACAATTTGCAGTCTGCCTTTGTTTTGTCGTCTTCTTTCACTTTGAAATAGTTCCACACGGCTGACATGCCTCTCATTCTTCCCGCTCTGAGCTGCAGCCGGGGCCTGGGGACGGGCACTCGGCACCTATGATTAACCCCTTACACGCCGCTCAAACATAGACATTTCTCAGACCCTGGTATCGGTCCCCGGTATCGGGGGACTTTTAACGAGTACGAGTACTTTAGAAAATGTGGTATCGAAGCCGATACCCGATAACGGTATCGGTGCATCCCTACTCGCAATAGACCACCATGACTGACAATGCTATCATAGTTAAAGACTTTTAGTTACTGTTTCTGACTGGGTGTGGTTCATGCTAATAAAGCCACATTCCTGGGGTTGAGTTGTAAACAACATACAGAAACTGCAAGAACAGATTAAGATCTTTTCCTTCTTGTAAAAAAGTATTGTGCATCACAATACCTTTTTTGTCTGTTGTTACATTTTTTGTGGCCTGAAGTTAAATCATTCACTTCTGTTTGATCAGTCACTAGTAGATCAGTTCATTCAACTCCAGTTTTAAGATAATTCATACATTTTTTCCCTAACATTTAACATTAACAGTTCTCTTGGTTCTTTTTTGTGAGACAATCTGGATTTCATTGCCTAGATTTCCTCACAATGCTAGACAAATGAAATCATAATAACTAAATCATTTGAAACCAAAATACTGCGTTGTGCATTAATTGCAGGCTAACCTGTTCCGCACATATAGAAGGAAGTCCTGGTGCAGAACGTAGAGACGATTCTCACTATACTGCCTTGAATAGTAGGTCCTCGGTCTGGTGAGGTTAAAACACAAACGATAGAGCTATTTTTAGTCACATACATGCCACAGAAGACTTTTTGATTTGGAGAACAAAAGGTGTATTTTATTTTCCGTAGAATATTCTGTTAGAGAAGTCCTGGATTAAAACAAGCATGTGTTAAATGAACATGCTTTAAAGGTTTTCACCATAGCTGAATGCGTAAATGATTATAAACATATATAATTAATAAAATATTTATGTTATTATGAAGATACATCTTAATTACATGCCACTATTTTTTTTTATATGTATGCAGATAAGGTATGTAAAGTAGAAATCTGCAAACTGCATTTGTGAAACAAATGGCAATTGGTAACTGGTTAAAAGTGGTTAAGTAAATAAAAATACAGTAATACTGTATTTTTATTGGAACATTTTTGATTAATTTTTAAAAATTTTATTTATTTGCATTTTGCTTCCTGTTTGTGGAGCTCATATCTGAATGCAGTCATATTTTCTCAATTGTTTTGAACACATGCTGCATACATGTTGCATTTTCTCTATTTGGATATATTTGCTGAAGACTTGAGATAACTGTCTAATTTGGGTTTTCTTTATTTCTTTTTTCTGAATTAAATTATGTTACAGTGTTGCCCTGAGACAACAAATTTTGAATAAATCAATAAATTAAAAAAAAATATTTATTGATTTTTTGTTTTGTCCCATTGTAGTATCACTATTGTAAAGGATACATTTATTGATAGTAAAAATAATTTCAATAATTTTCTCTTCAGTTATATAATTATGTGTTCCATTACTTAATAAAACGCATTTAGACCAGAAAACTGCCAGATAAGACAGATTATTTAAAAATAAAAAGTAAACAAATAGAGTTGGGGTCGTAAATGCTGACTGCTTGGTTTCTTATTTTGATTTCAAATATTTATATACTTAATAAGATAATAGCAGCTTTTTGAAAATGGCCAATACATTTTTTGATTAATTTCAATTTTAATTGAAATTTATACTCACAGTTTATTGCGGTATGGGCCAGCAGAGACCTTTTCTCCTCTGAGAAGAGCCTTGAGCCACTGGAAAGCCCTCATCCCCTTGGGAATCATCACATATTTTATACCCTGCCAAAGGGAAAGAACGGAATCCATGTTTTTTCTACGCAGGTGAAATAAATATAATATTACACTGTTGTTTTTTAAGTTTAAGTACCTCATCATGAGGGGCAGATTTGTTCCCGTACTTCTTGAGTGATGTAGTGATGGAGTTGGCTGTGTGAACGTACACTGATGTTTTGTTTCCTACATCCTCCTCATAACCCTCGGTGATGGCACCATCCATCCTGCCAAACAGATGAAAATATAGTGGTTTATTAAGAGGTTCAGATCAAGAATACATTTTATCAGTTCTCACCACTGTGAAAGTAACTGGAAGGGCAATACAATTGTCTACGTCAGGGGTGCTCAATCCCAGTCCTCAAGAGCTACCATCTTGCTTTTTTAGATGCATCCTTGTTCCGACACACCTGAACCAAATAAATGGCTTGTTATCAGGCCTTTTTGACTTTATGGCATGCTGAAGAGGTAAACAAACCATTTGATTCAGCTGTGTTAGAGTAGGGATGCATCTAAAAGCTGCTGGACGGTAGCTCTCGAGGACTGGGATTGAGCACCCCTGGTGTATGTGATAAGGCCTTCACCACCTACAACAGTGGTTCTTAAAGTGTGTGGTGCACCACACTGGTGGGGCACAAGTTACCTGGCAGAAAAGTCATGTGGGACTAATGTTTAACTTCATTATCACTTTTACAGCAGAACAAATCAATTTGCAGCAGTTACATTAATAATATGCGCATCCGCTGAAAAGCTGCCGCTGCCTGTGCAAGTCGACAGCCACAGTAAAGAAGTGTACATGTTGGCACTTGCTGTTTTAAGTCAGGGAGACGTGAATGGAGATGCCACTCAGGTGTGTCCGCCCCCCCGCAGCCGTGCAGCAGACTGTGCAATGCCACAGCTCTGCAGTCAAAAACAGGCTTGGTTTCAGGACTTTATGTTTATTAACATGTTCAGATCAAAAATACATTTTTTCAGTTCTCACCACTGTGAAAGTAGTTGGAAGGGCACTACAACTGTCTAGGTGTTGAATTTGTCAGCATAATACAACCTTAATTCGTAAGATGCATAAAAATGTAAATGAAATCAGACTGCAGTTATTTGCCCAGATACTATTCACAATAGAACACAGAAAACAAATCGCATACTTATACTGAGAAAACGTACCATTTTAAAATGAATATAAAAATTTGATGGCACCAAAACATCGTAAAAGAGTTGTCCATATCATCCACTTTTATTTCAATAAACCTCCATAATCACCTTGGAACTGTGGTGTTCTTTGTCCTCTTTATTAGATTATTCATTTCTCACCAAGTTATTTCAGGTGTTGTAGCATATGGACTGAAGGCAGGCCAGTTTAGCAGGTTTAGAACTCTTGTAATAGATGTACAGTAAAAGCATGCATTGACGTAATAGTATGTCTTACTAAAATATACAAGGCATTCCTTTTGCAGTGATAACATTTTTTTTTCTTATTATTATTTCTTATTTTTATGGCTGCAGAACAGTTTTTCATTTTAATTTTGAAGATTTTTAATAGGCCCAGATACACCTGACAGTCCTAAGATCAAGCACAATATTGATTTTCCAGCCTTTCTCTTGTACAGATTACTCCAGACTCTCTGAATCTTTTTATGATATTATGTACTGTAAATATACTGCAAATTGTAAATATTGTACTGTAAACCATGGCCCCTAACCAGTCTTGGCAGATGCATATCTGCTTAAGAAGAAATTGTTTCCTTCCCACTCTCACCAAGTGCTTGCTCATAGGGTCATCGGCTTGTTGGAGTTTCTCTGTATTATTGTAGGGTCTTTACCTTACCTTGTAAAGTGCCTTAAGGTAACTTTTTTTGTTATTTCACAGTATTTTAAAAAATGAATGAACTGAATTTCTATACTATACCACATGTCATAGACTGTAAAAGAAGGTTGGACTTCTAGTAAAGCCAATATGGAAGTAATTTAAGCCTGTATTTTTTTTTACATAACTTGTTTAGAAGTCTATAATAAAACAACCCTTAGGTTCCTCTCCTTGCTAATTTCTACCTCTCACAAGTTTAAAATCTTATTGAATGGAAAATAATGTTTATTTTTTAAATTATGACAGATGCAAAGAAAGATAAAGCACGGTACACTACTTTATCTTTCGTTACACTGGGCCTGCCATATGACCCTGTGGTGTCTCGTGGTATCTCCGTCAAGTATCCTCCTTAGGTATTTTTTATTATACTTATTCTTTGCTTCAAGAAATTAGGCAACCGTGTTAAATACTAAAAGTCCTTGGTGAACCTTTTAGAAGCCGGGAGTCTTCTTAATCATGCTCATTTCTCCAGCCAAAATAGTTCTCTGTTAAATTAAATTATATTATACAAAAAATAAACTTCTTTCTTAACTTTCTTACTTCTTAAAAAAAAAAAAGTAAACAAAAAGCCAAAAAAAAGCAAACAAATACCTTGGAAAGGTAAGGTAGCCTGTAGTAGTATTTTTACATTTTTACACTACAAGACAAAAGCTATAAGAGAAACTTTGAAATGAATGGCAGTAAACGTCATCATTTTACTGTGAGTAAGAAATCAAACAAAACCAACCGAGGTTTGTTCAGTTGTTTTTTCTTACCTAAAAACGTAATCATGGCCATCGATCTCCGCTCCCTTCTTTGAGCCGTTCAGGATTCCTCCACTGCCTAGCACAGCACAGCGCACACAGCCATCACCACCTGGTTTTGGGAGGAGCAGTGGCTGCTCTGGCTTTGGAATCAGCTTCACTGAATCCATCACATCTGCAAACCAAAAGACAAACATGAATACACAATCTGTCACTGTTTTATGGTTGCTGTATGAGTAGAGGAGATGTTTTATAAGTTTGCTGTAAAATAATATGCCATATTGAAAAGAAATGGCTAAATGATGGATGCCTTTATAACAACGTCTCAAACAAGACAATATGATGCAGACAGCGTATAGTTTTAATCTATGGATATTATCAACTAAATTTTTCTATCCACCATCAGAAAATATCATAAAACCAAATAGCATGGTTCTTAACAACACTAGTCTAACATCTTTAATGTGAAAGTCTTTCATATGTAACCGCATTAAATCTGGCTTTTTAAAAACTTTAAATATATTATTATCTTTCATAATCAGGCTTGCAATAATCTTCATACACTTAAAATAACAAAAATTCTCCCTAAAATGCAGATTTTAACCAATTAATTTACATGTAGATTTTCAGTGTTAGTTTTTACTTGATTGGTATATGTTCAGTTTAAACCAAGCACGTTTTCCTTAATGATTAATTATTTTATTAAATAAACATTCAAATTAATATATTTAAATTGTTTTTTGCTTAAGATTATTGATTTACGTTTTTATTAATTAGTTAGGTTTATATCAGCACACCGTCTTTTCTATTCATCTTTCCTAAATGCTGATTAAACATATCTTGTTTCATAAAACTCATTTGGTGAAACTGTAGATTACTCTGTTACACAATAGTGACATACCGTCATATCGGTAGTCCATAAACCCCAAAGGCTTGTTGAAATGTGAAAGTCGATTCCATTCGCTCACGTTAATGTTGTCTTTGTGCAGAAACAAACGTACGTTAGGAAGAAAAGCCTTCTTGAATTTCTCATCCTGAGAGTTTCGTAGAGACTGAGCACATGTCTGAAAAACATAAAAAATATTAAATCAAGAAACACGTTAAAATGAATGACTTGAAACAAATCAGGAAACCACAAACACAATATATCAAGAAGCCAAAAAGACAGATAGTTGACTCACATCCATAAAGTTAATACATTTGACTGTTTTCACTATATCTTGTCTTAGCATGCTTACTGGTGATCTGGGTCGAGCATCTTGGCTGTAAACATCTTCAAAACCCCACTGAGGAAGCTTCTTGAAGTCTTTTTTGTAGATGAGAGGCACGAGGGTCTCAGCTACAGTGTGTTGTAGTGTGTTATTTTTTGCTGAATCTCCTATTTTTGCTTCAAGTCTTCTGGCAAAGTCGGGATGTGGAGGTCCTGATTTTAATTTTTTTCCCCAGTATATCCTGTACCGCTTGAGCACAAAGTCTATCGATTCACTGTCATCTTTTTCTATGAAGGTTGACCAGCTGAATCAAAAGGGAAACAATGCAACATAAAATAATTAGTGATACAAGTAGTGTGTGTTTCTTTGAAAAAAAATTACAGAAATAAAATAATAATTTACCAGAAAACCGACCGTATCAATCATAGGTTTTTCATGAGTCAACATAGAAAAACACAACTCACCTGATATTTGTTATGCTATTGTCTAATAAATTCAAAAGAATCAAGAGAAATGATGACAGAAGAAGCAAAGAAATAAACTTTAAAATTAACTCTGCCATTTCTGGTTTGTGGAGTTGTTGCTGTTCAGTCAAGCTCAAAAACTATGTGCTCTCTCTCCCATGAAATGTTCACAGGTGGAAGACACACGTAACACTTTGTTACTCATGTAGCAGGGCGGGGCTATAGGACAACTGTCAGAGGAAAAACATAAAAAAACAACCCAAATTCAATCACAAGCCGACGCACCCATACACAAAACGTCATAGCAATGTGCCTTTATCACACAACAAAGCAGAATCGTACAGAAGTAAATTTAGATCAATTTCCTTATTAATCCAGGCTGCATTCCAAACATCCTTGGGCAAATTACTACTCCCAAGTAGAATGAATGTAAATGTGAATGAATTTGTGAATGTTTGAAAAGACTTGTGTGAGTGGATGAATAAGGAAAGTTGTTTAAAGCCCTTTGAGCGCTCAGTACTAATTGCTGATTGCTTCTCCAAGAAAGTATTCCTGTTCCTTTACTTATTTTCAAACGTAATTTGTTACTTTATTACTTTTTAAAAAAACACGATAGACAATCTGAATATGAAATAAAGTAATAGACCTTTCAGCCTAATTCTGTTTTTCTGCATAATTCATATAAAATTGAATCACATAGAAAAGTCTCTTTTTAACATTTTTTCTTAGTTTTAATTTTTTAACTTTATGCACATTTCGTTAAGCAAAAATTTAATTATATGAAAGAGTCTTTAACTTGAAGAAATTTGTTTAACATTTAAATCTATTTTCTGCATATTCCATCATATAAAATAAAATAATTTTAGGTGCTTACACTCACTCTTTCAAATAGATGCAAGTAAAACACAGCAATAAATAAATAAAATTAAAGATTCAGTGGCACCAGGTCCTGTCGCTCTTAAGTGTATTTTCACCTGTTTAGCAGGAGTGGAGCAGTCTGAGGTTTTCTGGTGCCACAGCGGTCTTGTCAACGGGGGGATCCAGGGGTTTCTCTCTGAATCAGACATTCCCATGGCAGCTTCCTGGGTGCTTGCTCAGATTTAAAGTTTGATTTTTTGCTGTAGGAAAAAGTTTTCTTCCCATGCAGAGTGAACAGCGGAGGCTAATGTTTTTGCTACTTTTATGGAATCAAACTCAAAGTAATGTCAGTACTTCCACTTTTTAAATGCAGCATGGTTGTACCACGTTAAACATGCGTTAGAGTCAGTGGGGTCATCCCATCTATTCTTACGCTCATCCAGTTTACCAAATCCTGCCAGAAGTTAGTCGTTGCTGAACAGGAAAAAAAACAAATGGTCAATAATTTCTTCATTTTGTAAACAGAAACCACATGGCTTCACCTCAAACCCAAATCTTTTTTAAGCGTTTCTGCTGCTGGGTACTATCCACTGATTATTTTAAATTGCATTTCTTTAACTTTGGGTGGATAGGCCATTTTAAAAAATGTGTATATTTGTTTTTTTATTTTAATATTCCTCCCTTTTAATTTTGTGTTATTGTTAAAATCATGAAATAATATGTTTTAAAATATTTTATTTATGGTTTTATTACCACATGTTTTATTAGTTAAAGGAATGTAAATTAAATGTAGAGAGGGTTACCTTATTTGTCCTTCAGAGTAATATAAATGATTTTGAATCAAACTCAACGGAGTTAAAAGGATCGCATTACAAACTTTGTTATATTCTCTAAGGGAACACTGAATGTTAAACATTGAAAACATCTATTTCGAGAAAATGCCCCTCCTCGTCAAGTAAATCTGTTACAAAGATGATGTGTTTTTCATACCACTCTTCAATGAATGACTTCCTATTAATTGTAATGGTCTTGTTAGGGTTAGGGTTAGAGTTCCTCAAGGTGGAGCCATGGGCAAGGCAAGGCAAAAGAAAGGAACCGTAGATAAAATCAGTAGTTAAAATGTAAGTTTGGAAATGTAAGCTTAAAAGTAAAACAGTGTGGATTTGGTGCTTTATTCAAATGCAGCTGAGAACAGGTGAGTCTTCAACCTGGATTTAAATAAACTGAGTGTTTCAGCTAAACTGAGGCTTTCTGGGAGTTTGTTCCAGATATATGAAGCATAAAAGCTGAATGCAGCTGGTTCTGACTCTGGGAACTGGGGCATGAAGTTATGGGCAAAAACCATCTTCCTAACGGATAAGATTTGCTTGTGATATTCTGACAGTTTGACAGCACCTTCAGTATATCAAAATCCCATTTCAGGAGGAAATCAAACCCTCCCACCTTTTTGACAATATTTCTGGGGGATATGGAACCATATGTAGTCAGGTTTTAGGAGAAAAGCTTTTATCCAGTTTATTTTAAATACTCCAACCATTAATTGAAAATCAATTGCTCTCATACCTCCTTTGATGTAGTCTTTGACGAGTTGTGATTTTTTTTAATGTAATGCGTTTTTTAAAATTTTTTTTTACACCAAATGAACTAATAAATTATGTTAATCTTTTTAATATTTTGCAGGAAAACGTATAATGAATAAGCTGGGTAGACCATCTTTGACAAATCCTCTGATTTTGATAGTAAACTGTGTCCAAAAATTGCAATTATCTTTCTTTAACCAATGATTTAGTGTTTTGGACATATTATCAATTTTGTCTTTCAGGTTTTTTTACTATCTAATTTTAATATTGTTATATATATAAATGCCTAAATATTTGACTTCACTTTTAATGGGAATCGTCCTCATGCTGTTTTCCAAACAATCATGGCAAAAGTTCACATATCTTTAGATTCAGACACAACCCTGAAGCTTTAAAAAACTGAAATTACAATCAAGGCTTTCTCAAATATTAATTTCAAAAATATTACTGCCATCCGGGAACTAACTTATTTTTAGTTCAGTATCAAATATATTTGTTCCTTCAATGTCTGAATGGTTCACAATGAGGTATGCCATGGAGTGCAGAGAATAAATAATTTTGGATCTAAATAAATCTAAAGAAAAATAAAGAAAAAAAATAATGGTCTATTGACTCAAATGCTTTAAAAAAGTCAATAAATAATTTTAAATTTTCTGATTTAGATTTAAAACAACCAAACCTGCTTCAACAATTTGAGCTCTGAGCTTTGAGCTCACTGAAAAGACATCTCTAGCAGTATTTCTTTGACATCCACTTTTACTTCAAGGAGGGAATTGTGACACTGTGGCCATCTTTCCCAAGATGAATCCCTGAGTAGTGAAAGAGCATATCAGCTTTCTAACATGGTTACTCTCTTCAGTGAATAATGTGTGGGACTTACTGGGGAAAGAAGCTGTGATGTTATTGTAGCTGTTTGCCTTTATGTTAGATGCTTTTCTTTGCCTGACATTTTATTGTTCTTTGTTTCCAAAGTCTTACCTTCCGGAAAATATATCAGTCTTAATGCTAATCTCCGAGTTTGTAATAGCTTTACACTTAAACGTATGAGACTGATTCAACACAAAATGTCATCTCTTTTGTGCAAGTCTTTTTTCAGAATACAGTAGCAGCAGCAGCTTGACAAACAAGGCAACACCCAACCAGACAGTAGCATGCACTGTCCTGCTCAGTAGCCTATGAAGCACTAGAGGAATTGGTAACGTTTAACTGTGTCACAATATCTCACTGTCAATATCAAATTAATTTTACTTATTATTATATATCCCTTAATGTTTCACCTAAGGACACAAGTCAATGTAGTGCAAGATAATGGCAAAATAAAGATTACTATTTTTTTTCCACCATAAAAACTGTCAGAGAAATGCAGAGAAATTGTATATATATGCAATGTATCCATAGAATATTAACAACTTATTATGTAATACCAAATTTGTAATGAAATATATATATTTTCATTTCTTTTTTGCAAAAGTCACTACAATGAATTCATACATTTAAAACATACAAAAAAACCTGCCATTGTATAATCTTAAACACATATTAGAAAATGTATGCACTCCTCTAACACAGTGGTCCCCAACCTTTTTTGCGCCACAGACTGGTTTATTCCCAACATTATCTTCACAGACCGGCCTTTAAGGTGTCGGGGATAATTACAACAAAATATAACCAGTACTGGTACCAAAAAAGAAAGAAAGAAAATGTATTCATAACACACGGGAAAAGACCCAGGGAAACTCAGTTAACGATAAACACGATAAAAAAATAACAAAAAAACCTGAAAATCCTGAATTTCACACCTGTCCTTCAACTCTCGTGGCCCGATACAAAACGACTCACCATTTCACATTATTACATGTTATTTGTTTAAAAAACCTACTTTTTATGAACACTATGTTTTTTAATATGACAGAAAATAAATCCCTATAGTGTTTGGCATCTTCCACAATGGTTGCTGTTGATGTGAAGTGTAAAATCCTTGGAAAGAGAAGTATTTCCAGTTTGGATAGCACTGCAATAGAAAGGGGTATGACTGTGAGTGTCTTGGTTTCTGTTTTGTATTTCTATCTCTTCAGTTCTTCTTGGTTTGTGATTTTCTAGAAATAAAACATGGCCGGTAACAACTGTAGAGTAGGGAGGAGTTTTCTCTCAAAGCACAAGATCCCTGACGGAAGGTTGACAAGGAGAAAAAATCAGGGAGTGCTAAAGTCCAAACCATGGCATCTCCCCATCAATAGCCAATAACAAATATGTCCTGTTTTCATGTGTCTAATACATGCTCTAAGTACATTTTAGATGCTGTAGTTTTCCACTTTTACTTGAGTAAAGAATTTGGATCAGTACTTCAACTTTTACTTTACATTGTATAGTATTTTGCCTTGATGTTAGATGCGTTTCTTTGTCTGACATTTTATTGTTCTTTGTTTCCAAAGTTGTACCTTCTGGAAAATATATCAGTCTTAATGCTAATCTCCGAGTTTGTAATAGCTTTACACTTAAACATACGAGACTAATATCATTCAACACAAAATGTCATCTCTTTTGTGTAAGACCTTTTTCAGGATACATAAGAAACAGCTTTATAAAACAAGGCAACACCCAACAAGGCAATCCATCATGATCAGACAGTTCAGTAGCACGCACTGTCCTGCTCAGCAGCCTATGAAGCACTGGAAGAACTGGTAATGTTTACCCGTGTCTCTATATCTCACTTTAGATTTCAAATTTGACTTGACCTCTCTAAATGTTTTCCTGCTGAAATTTATTAAAAAATTAACTGAATAAAAATAAGCCTGTTTTGCAAATCTTGGTAATACTATGATTCAAAATGGAGATTCACTGTGGTATAAAACTACACGTTAAATACTTTGCAGTCACAAATCATTAGCCACTGTTTTTTTGATCTTCGAGGCTTCAAAGTGGAACTTTAGAAACCAATGGGTGATGTTACGACAGCTTGGTCCATCTGTTATACTGTCTGTGTATGGGACCTCAGTATCCTGATTAGTTTATAGACTCCCACCACGATTAAGAAAACATGACTTTAATTTTTTAAATTAGAAAATGGAAATTTTAGAGTCAGAAAGGAGCATTATTCAGCATCTATCGGCATCTATGATGACCTCCAGCTTGCAGAACGGTTCGCGGCCAAGTTTAGGTACAAGTTCCTGTCCGAATTGTTGGAGTTTAAGTATCGCAGGGTCTTGAGATCAACAGACAGACAGGTGCTGCTACTCCAGTGATGGGGACGCTGTACCATTCCATCATGGGGAAGAGAGAGCTGAGTGTAAAAGCAAAGCTCTCAATTTACCGATCGATCCATGTCAGCTATGGTCACAAGCTGTGGGTAGTGACTGAAAGAACGAGATTGCGGATACAAGTGGTGGAAATGGGCTAATTCTGAAGAGTGGCTGGTCCCTTCCTTAGAGAGAGGGTCAGGGGTTTGGCCATCCAGGAAGGGCTCAGAGTAGAGCTGCTGAGTGAGTTGGTCTGGGGATCTCCCACCAGGCCCCTGGGGCAGACCCAGGAGAGGCTCCAGGGTATTATCTCTCCTGGCCTGGGAGTACCTTGATGTTCCTGTGGACAAGCTACGGGAGGTGGTCTGGGCTTCGCTGTACAGATTTAGTTTTTCAATGACAACCAGAGGTTGCATGAAATGGTGCAAGCAATATGTGTAGTTCTTTGTAAAATGATTTTTAAAAGGTATTGCTCAAGTTTTTATTGATGCAAGATATTATTTCCATGTATTCAACATTTATTGTTAAAGCACATTAAATTTGTGGATATTTTGTGAATAATCTTTATAAATTTACCAATTTTAGCAATTTACCAATCAATGATTTTAAAAATTACACAACCAGCACAAAATCCAACAATTCTAAAACTACTGTAATTTTACCTTTTGGCAGTTTAGTGATACTTGCAGGGGATCTCCTCTCTTCGGGAGCTTGCTCTGCAGGAGGGGGAGATATAGGAGAGGGGGAGGATGATCTCAACCTGGGCGTCTATGGTCTTATGTAGTTTGGAAGATGAGTGGATGAAGGGGTGGGTGTAGTTTTCTCTGTGGTGGGGTTGGGC